>JANHGB010046131.1:0-32404 GCA_026283785.1 Coracopsis vasa | reverse complement strand
GAGAGAAGGCTCACAGTAGGCTATCTAACTAATAAGCACAATTTTAAGCCTGCACTGATGACTCAATGTAGTTAACTGTTTGATCATGCTTTCACATTTGCATGCAAGGTTATGCGTACCACAAAAGTATTTACACCATCTTGAACATTCATATAGGGAACCCCCTTATAAGATACTCTGCTACAGCTGTGCCTAACAATTATGGAAGATTTTAAAACAGAGGATACACTGCAAAGCTTTAACAAAATAGCAACTGTTAACTGTATTAAACATGTCTGCAAATACAGTCTGCAAATACTCACAGTAAATACTCAGCCTGCAAAACATCACAACAGCATAATCTTTCTAAATTTACTATTTACAGCTTTATAACAGATAACCTTTATTGAGTATAAATTAAAATTTTCAGCAACTAATCTACTTTGCTATATATAAGCAGAAAATCCATAGCTCCTTATATAAGTACATATTAAATACTTAGCGAACTTTTCACTCTCTCACCATTAAAAGACTTCAGGATCGCTCTCTCTGTATTACAGGAATGAATGCAGAATGTGGTACCTGACCTGTATTCCTGTGATAAGAACTGTACCAGCCAAAGCCTTACAGCAGAGCACATTTCAACTGTAACTAAGCAACATCGCTTCAAACGGCTTCCTGGAAACTACATATTAAAATGAATGACTGGCAGTAGTCTTTGAAGAGATACTGTAACAATAACGTGTCAAGTCCCCACTGGCTGAGAGGACACAGAACAGTGGTATTTTACTGCATACACACAAAGGGCTCAGAAGCCTATCAGCAGAGGAAAATATACGAAGGTCCCCCTTCCTCACCTAGGGAAACAAAACGCATGCTTGTGTATTGATCACAGATGTCTGCTTATTCCTGTGTGCTGAGGAAGGGTTTCTTCCCAGCCAACGCCCAGTGTTTGCACAGCAGAAAGTAAACGTAATTCACTGGTTCAGCTCACCAAATGGTCACACTATCCCCATCAATCCACCTATTGGTTTCCACTTCAACCAACATCTTGTTGTGAAGAAAAATGAACTAAGCTTTCTCAGATGCAAGTAATGCACTGATTTTACAATGGTGAAAACTCCAGTAAGGGTAGGTAACCTATGACTAACATGCTGCCACATGAAGGAAAGACTTGGAACAAGTATCTCAGCTAGCTGCATTTAAGACCTTGCCAGACAAAAAGGGATGCCCCTAACATGCACTGTGAATCAAAACAGAACCCAGTAGTTTCATTCAACATCAATTAGAAGGCCATGAAAACTTTTATATAATATTTTCATGAAGTGAAATCCTGCTCTGCAAAATGACCCTCAAACAAGCATATTGTTCTTAATTTTTGGATCTTGGTGGCAATATTAACTCAAACTCAACTGCTTGCCTGATTCCATGAGGTTTGTTCAATTAAGCTGCTACATTTTGTTTTAGTTCAAAATGGCCATAAGCTATAAAGTTCACTAAAATAAACCATTGCTATGTTTAAATTATCGATGAGACAAAGATATAGAGAAAGCGATGATGTTATCTGAACAAAACCGTAACAAACAACCCCAAACAACTTCCTAGGAAACAAAGACTGAAAAAAATACACTAATGCACTTCTGGTACTATCCAATAATAGCACATTAGGATTCATCAATGTAAATCTGAGTGATGAAACTACAATCAAGTTTTAAAATGGCAGCAATAGGAAAAAAAAAGCAATATAAAACAATACAGTCTCACTACTGCAAGTGCACCCTTTCTCTACACCATCTTTTTCTTTTTCATATTTACTGGTTCAGTTTCTTTTATAATCTCACCAACAATTTTGGTCTATATTTTTCTCATATATATTACGTAAATACACAGACAAACCTCAGTTTTTATTTTAAATGAGAACTTAGTCTCTGCAAAGAATAATGGCAGAGTTACTTAAGTTCATATGGAAAAGTTTCCTGATTGCCACAGCAGAGTGGACTTCTCATGCTAACTCTCATCACAACACCATGAAAAATCACTTCATTCTAAGTTTTCACCCAGTGCATATCACTTGCGCTATCAGCACACCAAGTACGTTTGCGTCCTCTTTCCTGTTTCACCTAATCAGTTCGTATTAGTTGAACGACGTACCCAACTTAGGAGCTCCCTATGGAATTTTACCCAAGAGAAATCCTAGAATAGGGGAAAAGCTGAAATATTAATACCTGGTATCTTTCAGCTGGAAGAAACAGGAACATTCAAAAGCAATTCTAAATATTGCTTGTAAGATACACAGATAGTTCAAGTCATCAGTAAAAGACACTCAGATTTTGTAACCATCAAGATGACGCCACCCACAGAAACTAGAAATAATCATCTTTCTTTGTATAGTATGAATTGTTTGCAATTGGAAATTGTAAATTAAGTATAATGCACAGAATGAATGCACGTAGATCTACCTTATGTTGCTCAAGCTTCCGATGTATTGTATTTGCTGTTTCCTCATGAGCTTGCTGAATAGTTACTTCTTCCCTCAGAGCAGCCTCTGCTCTATAGAGCCAAGCACCTATTGTTCCCAAAGGTGCAGGAAGAGATTTATCAAGGTGTATATGCCAATCAAGTAGCTAGGAAATAAAAGTAAGAGGATTGAACATCCCTCCTTGCTTAATTATACAAACAAATATCTTGAGAAAATTTAGACTTTATACTGTAAGACCAAACACCCAATAATAGAGTATGTTTGAGACATAACCCTAGCTATACTACTTCAAATTAATTCTGAAATTATAGCATTCTCACAGGCAACAAAATTTCTTTAAGGATTCATTGATTTGAGTATTTTCCTTTCAGAATGATAATTGAGTTACAGAACCAATCACATATAAACTGCAACAACTGACAAGTTAAAGATCTGAAATTTCATCAGTTCATAGGCACAGCAAGGGATGTGAGACCTTCTTTGACCCAATGTCATTTATTTCATGGTTTTGCATAAAATCTTTTTATCTCTATTTTTAACATATTTTCTATGTGTAAAGGACTGTGGAGTTGAGAATATAGCAGCAAAATATCATGTCTTTTTGGCAAACCCAGTTACAGGAGTGAGAAATTAACAAAAATTATGTCAGAATATTTGTGAACAGATCCTCTGTTAAATATATGACATTAAAAAAAAATTCCATGAATATACACTGAGTAATAATGATTTAATAGCTTCTTATTTGGTACAAACAATATAACTTGCTTGGGATTTTTCATTCAATTATTACAAAATTAGTATAAAATAAACCCTTAATATTATCATTATTATGACCAGATCAAAAATAACAGTAAAGCCTCATTTATTGATAATTTATACAGTAATACACAGAATTTTTTTTAGTCATATTAAAAAAATGCTATATTAGAATCAAAGTATAGTTTTATCTCAAAGCTCATAGTCTATCTTTGAGCAATGTTAAAGCTGATAGTGCAGTAAATATTCTCAAAACAAATGCAAAATAATTCAACAGTGCTAGAAAATTGGTCCATTTTTAGGTTCCTAATGCCAATAAAATCAATAGCAAACAGATGTCTAAATGATTTTAAATTCTCATCCTTCATTTAATAAAAAATATATAGCATAATAATTTTCAACTTACCCTGGAAGAAACTCTGTCCCATGCTTGCTTCACCATAGCTTGATCAAGTGATAATTTACCATCTTTCCTTAATGACTGGGTTACAAGTTCAATCTGTTTCCTTTTTACCTCATATTGTACTCTGAAGTGCTTAAATGACTGCACAAAGAGAAAATAAAATCAATGTTGTAAAGAGTTAAACAATTTAATTCTTCAATATTTATGGAGTACTACAACCTACGACAATTTTGTACTGATAGAAGTCATAATCTTACCTAAAGAGGAGTAGCAGTAAGCTTATATAATTACACTGAAATGCATTTTATTTAAGGTATATAGAGACTGCAGAATCCTCCAGCGAAATATAGCTAGGACTTTTGTATTCCCCTTCTGTTATCAGATGCCTGAACACTATATGAAAGGAAATACTAACTGATCAGATAAACTAGCAAACAGATTAAATGCTAGTTGAGACATATACTGGCTGCTTTTAGAGAGCAGCCATGCTTCAGGAGAAAATATAGGCCAAGCTTTATATTGCTGATCTAGACATTAACCTTTGAGAGAGGGGTTAAACATTAAGATCTAAACCCTGTCCTCTCCCTCTGTCACCTCATCCAGCCTTCAGTCATAATTCCCATCTGAGCTATATCACGCAGGATCTGGAACGACTGTACAGACACATGCTCACTTCTAACTAGGACAGTCCTTCTTCACACTGCTAGAAAAAGCTCTGTGTTAGGCAAACCATCTGTGCACTGTTCTACGTAGGAAAGCTGAAGCTGACATTATAATTCCTCCACCAATAAAAGGCAGGACAATTTGTGTCCTTATTTCTTTAAACTACAGCATACTGACTTGCATATATACAGATTGTACAAAATACTGCAATACATATTAAACATAATGATGACAGTGATGACTTATCATACAAAATTTCAGTACTGCTTACCTGGTATTTCTCCTGTAAGCTTGTTTCTGCCGTTTGTGCTCTGGCTAAGTCTCTTTCAAATTGTTCTGCCCACACTTTTAGGTCTCTCAGCATCAGTCTGTCTTCCTTCTATGATTTAGTACAACCGCATACAAGAAAAATATTGCAGCCTATTAGTAGAGGTGTCAGATACAGTCCAGAAATTACCATCTTTCTAGCAAGTTTAAGTCACTAGTTGTAAGGAAAGACAATGGAACGTTTGGGTCCAATTCTCTTATCACTTATCTTCACATAGTCTAACTGAAAAGCACTTCCTGAGTATAAGAGAACTCAGCATCTAGATGTGAATCTAAGAGTGGTGAAATAATGCCAGTTCGGTACATTGCAGGGTTAGAGATATTACTTCTAACCTGATGTTAAATTAACACACAAAGTCCTTTACATATACCTCAAAAGGTAGTTTTAATCTTCCACATATTTGCAGAGTCTATTTTCAGTAAAAGTTAATTGAGCTTAGACAGGAGAGGATTTTATCATCTTCTACCACCATTTTATTTCTGATTGATTTCAGGGCAATCCTTGACATCAAGCTTCAAGCTCAGAAGTTGGCAAAATATTTTGATAGAAAATGTTTTAGCAAAGAAAATGAAAAGAAAGAAAGAAAACCCAATTGTATTCAGTTTCTTTTGCTTACATGTTATTTTATGGCCTATTTGGTTTACAGTTTTGCTTTAATGCTTCAGTCTGCAATAGTATTGATGCTTTGCAATGCTGCAAAATTCACTGCAGTGAATAGTAACAGGAAATCCCAGGTCTGTGAGGATGTTATATGAGAAAGGTTCTTTGTGCACTGTGTAAGCAGGCTAATCAAGCAGGACACAAGTGTTCATCTGAGATTTCCAACTAATGGACCATATGTGCTGGCTATTAACAGAAGCTACTCTTTGAAACAAAAGAAGCCATATTACTGCTAAAATTTGGCTGAAAAAGATCTATTACAGTGAAAAAAATGCAACAGCACATCACATGAGTTAATCATCTAAAATGAGTAATTAAGTTTCAAGCATTACATGAAAGAAGAAAAACCAGGCCAGGTGATAAAAAAGAATAGCCACTGACTGTATGTAAGAAACAAAGTACTTTTTTGTAACTTTCTCCTGAGAAAGGAGTCAATTATGGTTACTTTCTTTGACAGCTGCCTCAAATATTTAATGTATAAAACCCCTTAATAATTCTAAGAGCATTCAACTATCGCTTTATTTCAGCTGAGGAAAGGGCAGGATACTCAGATAAGAAAGAAAGCCTTCTCTGATGTACTTCTGCTAATCCCCTTGCTGATCCTCTACTCAATACAGTGGTAGCTGGTTGGACAGAATTTGCACAACAGATTGTGCTAGGTCAGTTCTAGCTGGGTAGTTTCATCAAGGTTAACATGGTGTTAGAGCAGCTGTGCTGGAACAAAGTTTGCTACAGCTCATGCTCCTGTCTTCTGACACTCACCAAAAGTTGGTACCTGAGAAACAGGATAGGACACATATGACGCTTCCCTGCTCCAGCTATTTGTAATGCTAGGATTTCCTTCACTGCACATAGAGTCTCAAGAAGCCAAAACTCCTAGTGCTTTCAACTTCTCTAATCATTTAAATATAGAGAAGAAAAACAAAATTCCTACTCTTCTGGTCTGATAGTTGGCTCTGTGTGTGGCAAAATAACATCAATATTCGTTGAGATAAACAGCAAAGCCAGGAATACTCCCTCATGAGAAGAAAAATACAAGAGACAATTCTTAAGTTGTCCAGCCATTAGAAAAAGAACTTTGGTGTTAAATGCCCTCCATTCTTTAGAAGTTGTAACTTTAGTGATACCTCTATTAGTATTCAGCTGTCAGCTCCATAAAGTCAATAATAGACTACGCATCTTATAGCATCACAGAATCTATTATAGTTTGAATCACAGAATCATAGAATCATTTTGGTTAGAAGGGACCTCCAAAGGTCATAAATCCTCCTGCAATCTTAATGGTTTGAAAGTCCTATAACAATCCTATTAACTAAAACTTTAAGTAAACCAATCTGAAGTCAAGAAGAGAATAAGCATATCACAATGTTCTGTACCTTACTTTTAGTTCACACTGTAAATTTAGTTTTGTAAAACACTGGCTTTTATTCCTGTATAGCTCATGTTCATACTGCTGAGTTCATATTGCTGAGAAGCACCTACTCAAGGTCAGTCTGCCAGAGCATCTGTGTGGCTGCAACCGTTCATACAGCAATGTGAGCAAAATAGGTATTTTGCAAGATTCCTGTCAACACAGCTTTAAAATTTAACAATGGCTAAAAAGGTGCCTGACCAAATTTTTTTGAAATAGAGTATCACTGGGATCAGGAATGCCTCTGGTTCCTGGAGGTAAAGAACGCAGGAACAGCTGCACCTCTGTTAAATCACATATCATTTTTAAAACGTTAAGTGAAAAGATCAAGTTAACAGGTGGCATTGAGTCTTCTGTTATTTACCCCCACGCTATTCAGTTAGACAGTTTTTTGGTTACTTTGTTTAATTGCAGAAAATGTAGGTGTTTCAGTAACCACCTATTTGAATGTTGTTAAAGACATCGTGCAACAATTCATGATAAGCATTTTGTTTATTTATTCACATATTTTCACAGGTTTCCAGTTCAGTGTATCACTTATCACCTGCAAACACGGTTCTATTGCCCTTGGTCGACACAAAGGCAGTTTAGAGTTTCAGTTTGGGTAACTGACGTGAAATATTCACTTTCTTAGACAGCAAGGCACCTGTCATCAACAACCCCCCGGTTTAATGAGCTATCATTCTTAAAATATGACTTTCATGAGTGCGTAGTGCTTCTTCCTCTTGGTAAAAAAAAAATTTAAAGGATATTATTACAGATATGCAAACAACTTTCTGAAGCCTGCGCATCTAAAGTAGCATAAAGATCAGAACATAAACCATCCAAAAAAAGTTATCTAGGATAATTATAACCATTTGTGCTTCTCTCATCTTGAGGATCATTGATCTCTGCTCACATTTATTTCAGTTTATCTAAGCCACTATGACTTTTTCTGCATAACACTTCCAAACAGCATTTTAAAGTATTAATTTATCCTGGCACAATTCTATAAATATTCACTGATTTGCAGAGGTGAACAGAACTCAAATGCCAAGGAAAATCAAAGAAGGTAATTAGAGAAAAGCATTTATGAGCTCCAATATGATAAGGCGGTACAATTTAAACTTACAAAGGAAGTTTTTTTGGCCCAGAATCAAAGTCAAAACATTTTTTTTAACTTATATGCTGGAGTTAATCTGAAAATTACATAATAGAGAAGACTTCAGTGTTTGAAGGGCTAAAAATAGGCATCTGTGTTTCACGCTAAATTTAATTATGGACTGGAAAATGAGTTCTTTGTTAGGTTCTTTAATATGTAATTATAAACCAGGTGAACTGTTCCCAGACACAGGCAGGATAGAATTTTCAAATATGAACTTTTATATCTAAAAAAGTAAGTCACCTGGTTTTAGGGATGTTGAACTATTGTATTTCTTATGTGCTAAAAAATCAAGTCCCTTTAAAAATGTTTATAAATTAATTCAATTAATTATTCTTTTCCCTTTGAAAACTCAGGCTTATATATGGATGTGTATGTGTAACTGAAACACATTCACTGACAACAGTATCATGGATGCATGGTGAATGCTGAGCCAAGGATCATCTTCAGGGATGAGCTAATAATAATTGTCTGTAAAAGCAGACAGTAAATCACTGAAAGAGCTCAGAAAGTAAGTTTTGTACCTTCTGCTCAGGAAATTCCTCTTATATTGGGGAACTATGCTGGCATAAGGATGCTGGAGGTGACGGGATTATCTTCTGAATTACTTGCTCATCAGAGCATAAGAAGGGAAATACTTTGAAGGAGCATACTTCCTTATCATTAAATTTATACCAAAATAAAGAAATTGACAGAACTTCCATCACTTCAAATCTTCACTAGCTTCAGCAGCAATGCACTGGGCCTGTGTAAGTCTAAGAATGTACAGCAAGGTCCCATTTAAGCTGCCCAAATTTACTTGATGGGTTGGGAAGATGGGAATAATTCTGCTATCAGTATTAATCTACACTTCAACACATATCACTACTTAGATATACAAAGTATGAGATGAACCCTTGATCACACTTACTTGAAAATAACCTGTAGTTTATATATAAAAAAAACCCCAAAACAACAAAACAAAACAAAAACCAAATCCAAACCAAGAACAAAACCCATACACAAAAATGAGTGTGGAACCACGGCAGTTAATTGAATCAGGTCAAACTATAACCCTATTGACTGACTGGAGTGACACCTGTTATTTGTTTCATAATATATTCACTTCTGCAGTCTTCCAGTTTCACCTCTGAATGTTCATTCCAAATGAACATTCAGTTAATACTAGAAAATTGTAACTATCTAAATGTCTAAGATGATTAAAAAAGCATATTTTTAAACAAATGACATTTATATGAAAAAAAGGAGCAGCACATATCATGCAATTACACATGAATGCTCTCTCCTTCCAAATCACAGTCCACATACGTCACTTACACAGTCATCTATACAACCTAGTATCTACTCTATAAACCTAAAGACGTACAAAACCAGCCATCTAGAATGAGATTAAATGAGTAGAAACAGCAATCTATAATCTATTTTTCATGTTTATATCTTTACTTCAGAAAACCAAAAGCATAGTCTAAAAATTATTAAAGGAAAGTTGACTTGCTTTTCTAGGATATTTTTCTGAAATTATTTGCAAAATTAAGGCTGTTAGTATAGGCTCACGTAAGAAAGTAGACTTAGACGAATTATGTTAATCTACTTCCTTTTTTGAAAGATTAATATAAGACTAGCAAACAAATGTACATAAACCCACATAAAATCTGAAGTCAAATAAGTGCAGGATAAAAACAGGTAACAACCATGAAAGGTGCAGTTCAAGCAATTATTCAGGAGTATATCACCCTTACCTTAAATTTCATAAAAGAAATCACAAAAGTTGGGATTGCTTGAAGTTCCTAGCAATATGAATCAAATGGGAAAGCGAGAAGGAGAGGGAAAAAAAAAAAAAGGGCAAACAAAATAAAGCAAAGTAGGCAGAAAGTCTACAGAGAAGAATACAAGAGCCACACTTGTAAGAATACAAGATATACTTAAAATATTATCAAGTTCCTGTGTCTGTATCATATCTAGTAAAGTAGTTTTCATATTAGATCTGCAGCCTTGAAAATGCTTCCAGGGGTGAGACATCCACAACCCCTCTGGGCAATCTGTTCCAATGTCTTACCACTCTCATAGTGAAGAAATTATTCTTAATATATAGATGTCTTTTTCCTAATTCATTAGTTTACCTTTCACAGATCATGTGCTAGAGTGTCTGTGCGTATAGTCAGAGGGAAACAGAGCATGGAGTGGCTGAGTCCTGCACTCTCCTACATTGCCTCTGCATAAACTCAGGAGAAGGCAGTAAGGATGTTCCTCAAAATCCAACCCCATCACAGGCAGCAGACCTAGCCAAGGCTGTTGGCAGCAGAAACTGCATTGCGTGCCATGGTATAGAGACAATGGAGCTGCCTTAGCCTGCCACAGACCACAGCATGAGGCTTCAGTGTTCACACCTTTTGCTTCAGCAGCCTCATTGTTCATTGGGATGCCATGGCATCAGCACATGTATGTCCTGAGACTGATGCTGCAGTGAGGAAAACTTAAAACTGCAGCGCTCAAGCACTAGAATTGGACAGCAAAGCTGCAGCTGCCTTAGCCACACATAGCTGTAAGGAAGGAGATTCACTCCTTTCAAATCTCTTCTATAGCTATGTAGGGAACGCAAAGAAACACAGATAAAAAGTACTTCCTCTTTCTATCTTGCTGCGGCTGAGCAGATTGTCTCAGCAGTGTTTCCTGTGCTTGCCATGAAGAAAGCAAATGATCAGGGTTAGGAAGTGAGTCATGATCACTTGGCATCACTGAGTATAGCCATTCTAATACAAAGCCAATGCACGACAGCATACAGGAAACAAAAACCAAGAAAAAGACATGACTGAAAACAATTCCTTAGAGCGAACAGTTAAACATCACTGTGCAATAGAAAGAAACCTGTGTCAAAATTGTAACTGCCTCCCAAGTCTAAAAGCCCAGAGGCTAAACCTAAGCAATCTCTTAGCCTATTCTTGTTCTTATCAAGAAACCAAGTGTGATAGAAACAAAAGTGACGCATTGCTTCAGGTAACAAATTATTGCAATCTCGTTGGTGGTATGCTTGAAAGCGTCTTTGGGAACTTTAGAATCCATAGGTTTCCTACTATTTACAATAGCTGTTTCTGTTCTTTTGGGCTCCTACTGCTGAAAATAGGAAAATCTCTGTGGGATCACCATTCTGGTTTCTCCATCTACTAGTAAACATCTGCAACACTGGTCCTTTATTCTCACCTAATGTTTCTCAGGTTTTTTACTGTGCTTGCTTTTCACTTGAACTGCTCATCAAAAGGAAACATAATAAACTTTTAAGAAAGCTATAAAATGGATTTACAAAGCCCCCATAATTATAAACTTAATTGTATGTAAGATAAACTTACATCGTTCTCCTGCACATCAGTCACTGTATGATGAGGATCAGGATAGTACTTCAAAAACTGGGCTACATAGGTCATGACAGACTTTTCATCTGGCTTGTCAACATCAACATCTAGACAAGTATAGAACACAGTAAATTAATCTTTAGCTGAATGGCACAAAATGTTGCTTAAATGTCTAAACAGTATGAATTATCACATCTGGTTTAACCCATGCAGGTAGTTAAAACTTTTTTCAACTATGCACTAGGTACCTTCTGGATCAAGGAGCCTTGGAATTCCTAGTTCTGCTTCTGCAATTGTGAAGGCTTCTTCCAGGTTTTCTCTATTTGACCTTCCCTTCACTTTCTCCATATCCACTAAATCTGGACGAATAGCATGAATAATGGAATGAAATGCAACACCACTCCTCCAGCTTTGTCCAAAATCTTTGATTTCAATTCCAACTTGCCTGAAAATATGAAAGAAAAAAAAAATTACTCGCAGCAATATCAGGACTAGTGATGAAACGGGAGGAGACAGGATGGTCCACCCACTGGCTATCAATTATTAAACCTAAACCACTTGTGGTTCCTGTAATGTTAATCAGGTTGACTGCAGCTCCATTCAACCACTGCATAAATTCATTTCTGCCTACGAAGAACCAAGAGGTTTTTGTCATATATATACTCTATTTGTCTCCGGTGGACTTGCCAGTGGCAATAAGTCAATGGTATTCTAAACAAATGAAGGGCATCAAGGTTCTCAAGGTTAATGTACAATACAGAGTCTGTATATGTAAACAGCTCCATTCACTATTTGCTCTCCCTCACTATAAAGTACTTCATATCTCCCTCTGTTATGACTACTGCAGTTCAGCGAAGTACACCACTATCATAAAAAAACCCCAACAAACCCAAAACTTCAGTAATTTGGTATCTTTCAAAATGAAAGCATGAACAGTGACATCACTGCTGCTCACGTGAAAAAGTCGCAGAAATTTCTTTATATTCTCACCAAACTTATGTGTCAACTAAAAAATAAACACAAATTATCAAAAAATACCAATATACAACAAGAAAGTAATCAGAACTGAATCACACTCTGACTGCATCTTCTAAAAGTAATTCTGAAAGATAGGGTGGTCTAGCGACTGCAAGATTGTTTTTTTACTTTGAGCATCCAAACTTCCTTTGAGGACACGCTTAGACACTAAGGTAGCCTTGTCACTGGGAGGCGTACAGCAAGAGTAGCTCTGAATGAAGGCGTCATTCAAAGCTCACTTTAATCAGTGAAAGCCTTTCACTAACTTTAGTGAGTTCACAAATTAGAATGTGAAGCAGGGCTAGGCAAAGTGTACCATCCTTTCTCTAGGTTTCTTTCAACATATTTCACCTACTCTTTCCAATAATGCTGATGGTTTCATTTATGAACGTCTTTCTGTTTTGTTTGTTTACATGTCTGGAAACTGCAGCTGATCACTTTCAGTTGCCTGTCTCTTACCAACAACAGTGCAGTAGGAAGAATGCTGAATGCCAGATTAGATTGTACTGCACCATAAATTACCGTATTCTACCTATTTATTGGAGAACTGGAGAAAGTCTGTATCTTTACAACTATACTTCTTTTCTCTGATGCACCATTCCATAACTAGCCATTTTCTCCCTATATTTTGCATGACTGATCTCTTCAAACAGCAGTGATTCCTTAATTTGAACAATTAAATCCATTTTATTCTTTTACATGTTTTTTATTTTCTTGTTGTGAAAGCTATCAAACTACACTTGTATCTTTGATCTAATTTATGCGCTTTTTTTATGACATTTTGGAAGCATAATAGACATGGGATAATTATGCTAAATAAAGGAGAAGATTCTTAACAAGAGATAGCAAGCTACAACTCAAAAATAACTTAGATTAAAAAGAATGAAAGTTCAGGGCAATTTCTGTAGTAATAAGTCCCTTACATCACAAACTTACTTGCAGAAAGATATTCATAATTTTTGTCCCCAGCTTCTCACCAGCAAATACCAGAATTTTGTGCTCCTACAAATTCTGTCAGTGAAGAATGCTAAGCCAGTGTGGGACTCTCACTGTTACACCGAGTGTTTTGGCAGGACTAATACACTGTCATTCAGAAATCTAATTCCTTTTCAGTTCCTCATTCTGCCAAAGATAATCCCACTCATTATTCAGAATCTATAAAATATGACTGTTTGTAAACCAATGCAAATCATTATTTATTACTTATTTTATGGTGGTAATATTTAACAGCCTCAGTTGCCAAAGAGAATACGATCACAAGGAGGTACTATATAAATACTGAGTAAAAGTACAATCCCTGACTGAGGGAGTTTAGAATCTGAAGAAGACTGCACTTGAGACACAAATTCAGTTTATGTGTAGGTTACTTACTTTGCTGCTGTGTATTGTATCCATTTTAACAAAGCCTTCCTGGCACTTCCTTGGACCTTGGTTACCACCTTCCGTTTGCTTGGGGGACTTGCAGTTTCTGAACTGACAACACTCTCCACAGAGGAAGCGCTGCCTGACAGTGCCTGCAGCTGTGGAAGGTTGCTGGTAAGCTCTTCAATCTGTGGGGAAAAAAATATTAATGGACTGTTTGTGGATAATCTTAATTCTGACCAGTTTCTTAAATAATTTCCTAATGCAACTGACAAAATAAAGTTTGGCAGAAGCTATAATTAGCATGCTGTGTTTTATTTAACTGTACATTAAAGTAGCTTCAAAAATGCTAATGTATGTGCCCAGATGATGGTCTTAATTTAAGACAGTACAAGACATTTAGCAGCTATTGACTTTCTTAACATCCTACAGCTAGAATAATATGCAAGTTTGTCATGTTATCTCTTACAACAAATTACCATTGAAACAGGAGACATTGACATTCAGCTTGAATTCAAAATATAAAACACTTGACTGATTTCAGAGGAGGCTCATCCAATTAAAGAATGGAAGTGACCTCAATGATCTCATCTAGATAGCTCTTCATTTACCACTGTACTGTTTTGGCACAAATTCTGTTGTGGTCTTGCTTAGAGGTACCTTGCTAAGTAATAGTGAGCATACTCCAGGCAAAGAGCATTAGTAGTGTTTGTGGAGGGTGTATGACAATTATTCGCATCATGCCTCTCATTAAATGAAAATCATTAACTTGATTCTTCTAAGAACATGAATTTGATTAACACTTTGGTTCTTTAACATAAAAAAGTTATATCTAAAGGATATTGCAACTTTGTCCGTGCTATGCTGTCTACATAAAACCAAAGTTTTGCCACATCACAGAATGTGTCTGCCATAATGAGAATCACACCTCTCATGCATTTCTGCTTTCATTCATATTAAAATGATGTATCTGCTTGTGACAACTAAAGAAAAGCTCATAAAAAAAACCAAGTAAAACTGATGCAGAGAATTAGTGTTTCAGTAACTCTGAGAACCATAATTTTCCTCATTTATCTCATTGAGCTATAAATTAAAAATACAACATTAGTATCATTCTGGTTAACTTTTCTTCTGAGAAGAAGATCTGAACCACTCATGTGTCACATTGGTTGATGCTCAAAACAGCACCCCTGAGACATGAAAGCTACATCACAAGAGAAGTAAAGCCAAAGAACTCCATAAAGAAAAACAGCAATATTAGCTGGGTTTTCAATTGTTGAGCAGTGACTCATTTTGTTAACTCTTATGGACAGAATTTAGAAAAGCATTTCTTCTACCTAACTTTAACAGAATGCAAATGATCTCTCCTCTACAAATTCAATCTACACCATTCACAGCTAAATTTTATCCTGTGTCCCCCAGTGAAATCAGTGTGTTTACATGTATTGAAAATAATTAGTCCAACATCAAGTGCACTGGAATTAGACATACAGCACAATCATCACTGAGGTTACTAAAGGTACTTGTAACAAGAATCCACAATTCTATTCTCTTACTTTGTTGCTCTGCTATGTTCTTCAGAGAAAGTGGAAGAATATGTTCCACTGATGAAGGAACCCCATTCCTGGCCCAGACCAATCTATTCCAAAGATAAATACGTAATTCTACCCAATGTGAAGCACTCCTACCATCAACTGTAGTTTTTTAATACTCAGGATCAGATTCTCAGCTACCTACAAAAGTGACTTAGCTATGGTGAAGGACTGGAATTATACCATTTCATATGAAACAATGATCTGAACCATTATTTGAGCAACCTATACTGAAGTATAAAAAAACGTAGTACCTGAAAATATAAAATTATGGTCCACATCAAGCCAAGCACAATAGAAGGCCTGCCATCAGCAATATCAGTTGAGTTTATGTTGACAAGCTTAATCTATATAGGAAAGAAAACATGTTACTACCATGCACAAAGAATGATAGTTATGAAATGCATTTCCAAAAGGTTTTATATTTTTAACACATTTTTGTAATCAAATATTAATTTAATTAATAAAAAAGATCACTGAATGGTGTAATTTCACTTTTTAGACAAGTATAGCTATAGGTAATGAAAGATTTTTAAGACCATTACATGCTATTTGTGGAAAAAATATTTAATTTCAAGTAGAAAGAACAATAAAAATTACATAGAAGCATTGTACAAACCGGAGATCCTCTGTATATGGACTAGCATGAAAATCAAAAGGAAAAATATGATACAAAAATAAGTTACTTATTAGGTAAATGCATTAATTTAATTTTATAATAAAAAGAAAGCACTTTTTTGGCGTATCTTACAATACAATTAATAAGTAAAGCAGGGATTTCTTGCTATAGCTCTATTAGATTTGGTATAAAAAAAAAGTGAGTTTTAGAATAAACAAGAAAAGGAAAAGGGAGGTAGAAAGCATAAAAGAAACATAAGGGAAAAAAGAATGCCTAAGTTCTCCAGTAGAGAGCCTCTTATTCTAAAGACACTACCACCACTGATTAAGGCTCCCTTGCACAAATCTGACTACAGCTCTTTTAAAATAAGAAAAGAGTAGGAAAAAAATGCTAATCTATAGTCTGAATAAAATATCACCCTAAAAGAAGCTCAGAAGATAAAAGGCAGTAAAGGAGCGGACAAAGAGTGTATCATAAAGAAACTAACAGGTAGATAATGTTCAAGGAACTGGAATAAAACAGGTAGTACTGGAAAATTAGCAAATACACTAATACTTCAGCAAAACTAAGAGTCTGCCATGAATTGTGATATAAATATGAAGGGCTGCTAAAGTGTTCATGCAGTGCAAGTTTGTTCATGGACAAAGGTTATGGAAAAACCTTGGAGAATAGGTTAAAAAAAAGCAGGAGAATGATGAGGTGATGTCATTTGTCTCACCAAAACAGAAAAAACTGCAGTTATCTGAATCAGAAGCTAGAAACCCATTAAAAAAACACCAAAAGCAAACAAAATATTGGTCTTCTGGGCTGTTTAGGTCTTTTCATAATTAAAACTCCACAGCCTACTAGGGAAGAGGCAGAGGAGAAATCCCCACAGGTTATATTTCCAATCATCACTAAGAAATCTGACAAAACTCTGACAAAATTGACATTACGTGCTTCTCTGCCACTCAGTAAGGAAAACTTTCTGTTAACTACCTGAAGAAAAATATATGAAGAACCTAATTTTCTTATCTGGAGCAATTCCAAAAGAAGCTTTTCTTTTTCTAGAAAGCAACATTTTTCTTATATATTAAAGATCAAAAGATTTACATGGACTCAGATAAAGCTTCCGATTAGGCTACTGTTCACAAAAGCATAGCCTATCCAATCTAGTTATTGTGTTACCTCTGTCTTATACTCTATTAAAATGGATGTAAACCTACAAAATAAACTTGCCAGAACCACAAAAGAAGAACAGTTTGGTTCAGAATTCTATCTGCTAATTGCCAGCTGCATTTTTCCAGTATGACAGTCTGGACAGTGAAGGCAGGAAGTTGATTAAATGTGTAATAAACTTTACTTATGGAAGCAGCCATGGAGGAAGGAGACCCTGTTTACACTCTCCAAAGCAGTGTGCATAGCCAGCTGTCCTTTTTCATTCACCTCTGAGTATAGAGCAGGGACTACACACAGGTGCTGAAGAGGCATTTGTTGTCTGAACAGCATCCCCACCTCCCCTGGGAGGAAAAGCATGACGGACCAGATAGATGCATCATTTGGGCTAGATTTAACCTAGAGACCACCTGCTAATGCACACACAGTCTACCTGACACACTGCATGTTTCCAACTCTTTCTAGAAGAAAATCTGGCATATTGATACAAAGTACACACCAAAAAAAAAAACCCAACCCAAAACCAAAGACAAACGAAAAGACAAGTCCAGGTAAAAACAAAAACAATGTGCTCCATTTCTGACCATCTATCTTGATCTTCAGTAGGGTCAGTTATCTAGCTGCACTGCTATATTATATCTGGGATCTGATCAGGGTTATTGAAAGTTCAAGTCACCCACTATGATGTGACACGTAAACTAGGAAAGCATGGGCTTTTTGCTCTTCACCCCAGCTTTGTCTTAGGTTATACAGGTATCACCAGAAAGCACCATAGGTTGAAAGAGAGGGAAAGAATATCTAAACCAAACAACTTGTGGTGTACAGCACTGTGGAGATAAAATTCATCAAGTGTTACATTTGCACTGAGAAAAATTCAACTAAAATGGAAGAAAATAGAACAAAAAAATATCTGCAATCTAATTAAAAAAAAAACAAAACAAAACAACAAAAAACCCAAAACTGATACAAGTAATTATAATACTTTTTTTCATAGAGAGAAATACAGAGAGAAAATCTGGGAAAAAAGGCAGAAGTAGACTACTTTTCTTTGATATTCATACCTAGATCACACTGAGCTTCTGTCTTTTGTTAAATTTATAAAATATTTTGTTTCATTACTAAAATGGCCACACAGCACTGACTTTTCCAGTATCAATCCAGGAATTAGTCTGAAGTCCTGCCAAGCTAATAAGGGGTTACACTGTTCTAAATTTTCATGTCTATACTTTCAGGGAGTAGAGTTTCACATGTACAACCTAGACCATAAATCTATTCTTTTCATTATAAATGAATGCCTCTACTGAACTGAAGAGCATTGTTCTTTGCTGAGAACAGCAACAGGAAAAGTAGGCAACACGAGGAGAAAAGTAGGCAACATGAGGAACTGAAGAGCACACTAAAAAAAAAATAAAATAAAAAAGTAAAGGAGATAATCCAAGGTAAGACTAAATAAAAAAAAATAAAAACAAATAAAAATTACCCTATACATTGCTAGACAGTAGTGTGGGATCTTGTCATTTTTACTTTCTAGCAGCTTTTAGACACTGTAGAAACTGAAAACTGCAAACATAGCTCAAATTGTGTTGAATAAGAACATTCAGGTGGATACAAACCATACATTTAAAGAAAGAAAAGAAAAAAGGAAAGACAAGGACTATGTGCTACCAAACCTACCCGTCTTCCTTCTAGAAACTTAAGAGCTGTGCCAATGTTGGCAACCCAATGAATTCTCTTCAGCTGACGTCCCTGCTCACAAGGCTTAAAGAGAAAGAACAGTGTAAACTCCAATTAGATTAATACCAATTTGCCACAAAAACATGAAGTTCCAAATAATTCTGAGTATCCATGTACATACCACAGTCTGATTTACATGTAAAATGTTCCTTGGAACAGTAAAATTGCATCTTGGCATACACTATCAGGAAGGGCTAACAGATACATAGGTAGATAAATTAGATACTTCTATTATGAAAAAGTTATATATGTCTTAGCAACCTCGGGATGCAAGCTGTCAGCTTCAACACATAAACATCACTAAATCAGAGAACTGTTTTTTCTTATGTAAAATGAATTACTACTGGTTTTATACACAGGTACATATATATATATGTATTTGACAGAAGGCAACATTCTCTCAGTAAAATAGTTTTGCTTGCAAAAAATAAGTCCAGGCGGTTGGTATCTTAAAAATCAGTCTGCAGTGAATACATTTTACCTAGAGGATTTTTATCCATTCTCTCTGATATTTTATTGGCAATGAAAAACCTCAACAAACCCTCACTGAACACTGAATTTTGCCGAACTCCAGATATGTAGGCTAAAAGAAGACAAGAGTTCTTTGAATTAAATGAAGAACATATCTCAGGCTTCCAGTACTCTACAGTGGAATTAAATTCCCCAATTAATCTTATATTGTAATGTAAATATACAACTACTATCATTTAAATTCATGTTCATAGAGTTACAGATGCATTTAACAATGGCCTGCTATAGATTATGAAATTCCTCTTGCAGCTACTATAGAATATTTTATTCTGGTATAAATAAGTTTTAAATTAACCAGTCATTATTATTCTTTTGTCTTTCATTAATTAATATAGGTAGGATACAATCCAATGAATTTCATTGTAACAGATGACATCATTAGAATTCTTTTCCTGTTTTACTACTTCTGTTTTGCCACAAGAGGGAGACTTTCTGTCTTAGACAAACAGAAAGACAAACGGGTATATTTCAACAGAGCAGAAACACACTTTGAAGTATACCTTTTTTCCTACGTTACAGTAAGATCATTACAGTAAAAAATTGCTCACACCTCCATGGGAGTTCAGAATCGAGGTATATTTACGATTGTATTTGCTGTTGATGTATGCTGTACCTTATGATACCGAAATCTGTATTGTTTCTTGTTTAAATATGGATCCTGTAATTATTTAATTTTTGTCTAGTATTGAAAAATTTCCTGATGATTTCTTTCTTGAAATAGAACAACTTATTGATCACGCTGAAGCTGTCTTGACTCCATTTCTTAATAATGACTCAAGAAACATTCACGTGCTTTGGGTGGATCATTATTTGGATTTAATAAAGGTGGTTTTGGGAACCACTATTGCCTTGAATCAAATGTCTATCACTGCAAGGCAATTAGATGCTTCTCAAACAACTCATCCTGCCAACCTTAGTGACTATTACGATACTCAGGAAGATTGGAAATCCTTATTTGCAAAAATTCAGGAAGCTATTTCTAACGCTGATCCAAATTTTCCTATTCCGGGAAGAATAGCAGTTCTATCCTCTGAACTGTATAAAATTCAGGAAGACAATATCCAGAAAGCAAAAAGGCTTCTTTGATGGCATGTTAATGCTTTAACGTGGGGTGAATCTGTGGTGGCAGGATATATTGCTAAATTACAGACTTGGCTTTGACTCTGCCAGCTTACAGAGGAAAAGATGCCCCAGCCTCTTACAGCTCGAATTCCTACCCAATTTTGCGTATCATCTCCAATCAAAGCAGAGGCAAAATATGAAAAAGAGGCAAAAGTGTGGCATCTGCAAATTGTCTTCATGTGAGGGAACAGGTAACATCTGAACCCTAGAGCAAGCTGAATGACAGACTGTTGCTCTTCTCCTTCAGATGCCAACATCCAATCAGCAAGCTGGTTTGGAAAATATGAGAGCCCTTGGCCTAAAAGCCTTTCGGTTTTGTCCAGCACCACATGCACAAAACTAGCCTGGCTCATAAGAAACAGCTAATTTACCACATACACACTGTGGCTGCTGTATACAATTTGGCTGTGAAAAGCTATTTGGCATCATCAAAGGTTCTTTACAGTAGCAAAGCAGCTGTCAAGGTAAATGGATATAGGACCCCATGAAATGTGAGTGGCTGACATTTCCCCCTCACCAAGAGAAAGCCATAAATTTAACAAGAAAAGACTGTCATTATTTCCTCAAGATGTATAGAAATAGCATGCAGTTTAGACCTTGTTTGTGTCACAGAATAATGCCCAGATGAACTGCAACGACTAATACAAATAAGCAATTTTTAAGAACTACTAAGACAAATTAAACAGAAAATGCAAAGTATCAAGAATGTCAGTTTGTAATAATCTTGTTTGTTTGTTTATTTTGTAACCACATAGCCCACTCTGTGAATAAACTTATTTTGCTATGTAGTAGTAAGGTTTTTTTAATGGTATTCAAATATAGAAACATATTAGAAAGTTATATCGTAGAGAAGTTATGGAACTATCTTGTACATACAGAAGGAAGTTCTTACCAGCTTCTGCCCTGAAAGAACCTCCAAAAGGGCAATTAGCATTACCCCATCTTTGATATCTTCAAACAGATCATTCACCAGCATGGGAGGATTACGCTGAAAGGGAAAAGACTTCAGATATTATAAAGGCTCACCAGCATTACATCCCGTTTCCCTTCCTTTCCTTTGAAAAGAAGCACAAAGAGTGGCTGTTCCCCTTTTTTATGTTTTATAATGTTTAATATCAACATGTCATTCAACTGTTGCTTTGCCCCCGTATTGTTTAACTATTTAACATTTCTGGCACAGAACTGTAACACTAGATGCTTTCTGCCACTAATGATACAATGGGATAAAACCCTGCTCCCTAAAACTAGCAAAGAAACACCACAACAGAAGCCTACGAGTCAATAAAATACGCACAACTTACAGGTGTACATTTCACATTTCAATCTACCAGCATATTTTGCCTAGTTTCACAGAAATTTCACTCTCAGTCTGAGCAGTACAAGGAGCTGTGTGAAGAAGGAAGATCCCTAAAGCGGTGTAGCTGGTTGAGCAATGCTGCTACTTTCTCACAGCTGACAGTTGTTACACAAAGTTGGTGTATTTTCTCTCTCCTCCAGGCCTTGCAGGCTTCCAGTACTGTTAGCACTGTGTCAGCTTCTACTAAGACAAATTGCTTGGCATATGTCTTTACATTCACAAACACAGCAACGATAATACTGAAAAAATATGTTAACAGATGATGTTTTAGGGATTTTGAGTAACAAGGTCACATCATTAAATTGTATTTTCTACAATATATTCCAGTTTGTGGCTCTTGGCTGGTCAGTACTTTAATGATCACAAAATATCTGTTAGAAACAAAAAGTTTAAACTTGTTTCACCTGAAAAAAATGAAATAAACACCCTTTAGCTCCCATGAGATTGTTAGCGTTCATATACCTGCTAATTAACAAAATACTAATATTCATACCTGCTAAAATGACAATCAGACTACAAAATTATTGAAATTACTTTAATTTAATAATTTACTTTCAGAGTACTTCTGAAATAAAAGGTGGTTGCACAACAACTTGATCTATTCCTTCACTTCTGTAGAAACATAGATTTTAAAAAGATGAACCTAACAAAAGAAACACTGCTCTTGAAAAGGTAGAATTGCTTTAACAAACCAGCAGAATGCAAAGGTTTTCAGTTACCAAAATCAAACCATTCTGGCTTCATTGTTCAGCTTGGATGAACTAACATTTCAATGAGACATTATTTTGGCATAAAGTGAAAAAATAACTCCTCTGCTGAAAGTAGTTTTCAGCTTAGATTTGATGTGCTCTAATAGCCACAATAATAAAAGAGTCTATTTTCTCTTGCATATAAAATAAAGCAGCATTACAACTCATTACAAGGGTATATTTAATCATAGTCTTTTTTATTTCCTAGCTATGAAATAGATAATGGATCGTATTCGTACTTAATATAACAACAGAGAAATCAATGGAGCAAACAGGTCACTGGAGATTGATTTGTCCCAGTCTTGCATCATAGGCAGCTGACATAAATGCAATTAATTTTCCTCACCTTCTATGTTATCATTTCCTGTTTGAAGTTCAGAGCAGCTTTGGTTTTTATTAGTATTACCACATGACATAATACTGAAGAATTTTGTGCTAAAATAATTCAGCAATAAAAACAAGAGGATTACATCAGCTGCCATCCTAATCCAACAGGAGGTGCAAGCCTAAAAAATCTCACCACCTATTAAATGCCCCAGTAGTGAGGTTTGTCTCTTGAAATTTACTCTACAGTAATGAAAAGAGACAGGTTCTTATAGAGGGAAATTTAGGATACATTTAGATTGAAAGGTGAGATTTACAGTGCTCCATAACCCTGGTGCCCATAACGTACCTGCCAGATGGTGTGTCTTGAGCATAACACAGCTCCCTTTCAACTTAAGCAGTTTGGCATCCTTACACTCAAATCAGGGCACAGGCCAGAATTTGCTTCATGTCAACTCATGTTGGCCAAAAGTCATTTAGAATTCATATGCCAATCAAGCCTGGGAAGCACCTCTGGTTTCCACAGTGTATAGCTTCACCCTATAGATAAAACCTCTAATTACCCATGTCTAGCTCTTCCTCTGCACCACCCTTCCACTGGTCACATCTCACTGACAAGTTACAAAAGCAGATTTTTACCCGAACTGAGGCATGGTACTATTGTAAGGCTGTGAAAGTATCCCTGAAGACATCACCTAACTAAATTAACACCTACAGTACCTTCCTTTCAACATAAATCAATTATTGGTTTGAGGAAACCTAAAGGAAGTATGAGAAAGCATTAAGTAAGCTACAAAGCAGCAAAGAAACTGTGAAAAGACTTATACCAAATTTAATAAGACCTGCTGCTCTGAAGTGTGAGAATCACAGCAATTGTCCACAAATCAGCAGGCTGAAATGTACATTTTTGTTGCTAGAAGGCTGCATATTCATAAACATTGCCAGTGTTTAGCAGCACGCACCATGTACACCAATAAAACAGGAACAGAAGGCAGGTATAACAGCTCTGTCACAAGATCTCATGTATGAGGGTCCTCTAACATAGAAAATCAGTTAATTATGCGAACTTCCAAAATGTTCTCCATAATATGCTTTATAATAGCATATATTTCACTACCCTGAAGATGTTAACACCTAATTACAAGGAGGTAAAACCGTCTTTGTGCTTCATAAATCATTTTTTTTTCACTACTCTGGGCACACTGCATAGAATTTACCCTATTATTGTTATGACTCCAGGCTCCCTCAGAAGTATGGCATGAATCATAGTTTTAGTGGCATGTACTGAAGAATAGATTCTTCTTTTATGTAAGGATTGCATAGATACAAATCTTATTCCCCATGATGATACAACTCAGGAAGATACATACACTAGCTGATACTGAGCAGTTCATACACTCTTGTTATATATCGACCATTGCACAGGATGGCTCAGGCAGATCCTCTACTCAGATTAACATAACAGTCTCTGTTCGGAACGGATAAATACCTACTCCTTGGCTGCATATATGATGTCAATTTAAATGAAAGGAGAAAGTGAAGCTGTATGGTGCTGCATGGAGAAGAACGGAGGGGTCTAAAGATGCATTCAGTTAAAATCTATTGAATACTTTTTATTTTAGAGACTCAACAGGACATAACACTTATTCACTTGGCTGCCTTAATGCACTGCCAGAATACTATCTGTAAATCAGTAAATGCAGGGAAAGAAAACTGATTTAGAAATTTGTAATCTTGAAAATGTTGAATGTATTCCCGATTTTGGCTTTTTGCATGTAAACGTGTAACTCTAGCAATGCAATCAACTGCAATTATCCTAATACATCCTATTTTTGTTGGAAAGGCTGTGTGAAGAATTTAATGAAGTAAATTTTAAACCAGAATAAAACAACACTTAAAGAGTATATGAAGTAACCTCTTAAAATCCTATAATACTAAAGAAAAGCTATTATCTATAAACTTCTTGAACAAAATTCTTTGGGGGAACTCAGAATATCAATGAAATATTGGACATTAAATCTACAACTTGGCAGGATTACATGAAGATTTCAGATGCCTTAGTATTTGATTCTGGGTTTTTTTCATAAGCTTCTTCAAGAATTCAAAATAGCAAAGCAGGCAGGTTGGATGAGGCTTTCAGAAACCTGATCTACTGGAAGGTGTCCCTGTCTGGGGCAGTGGGGCTGGAATCAGAAGACCTTTAAGGTCCCTTCTGACCTAGGCCATTCTATGATTCTATGAAAATAATCCTAATGATATGTTACATACTGCTTTGCACAGATTCTATTAAACACTCCTTTACTGCAATATATCCAATCACAGTTGTGTAGTTTTTTGTGACAATGACATTTAGGAACATTCATGGCACAAAGAGGGAGGCACCCTGAGTACAAGTAAATTCATGTGCTCTGTGGGAGGAACAGGAACTAATTGGGAGTGACTCTTAAAGGTTAATGAACCAGATTTTTCCCATATTAAGTATTTATTTAAATAACTGTATTTAGAATTGATCACAAATGGGAACTAATGAGGAAATGCTTTGCTTAAACATCTTGCTCTTCAAACTTACCTGATTTGTGCAGCATTCAGAAAATACTTTGAAGAACTGACCATTGGCACGTATGAAAAGTGTTTGACTCACAAGCTTCAAAAAATGAGATTTATAATAAACTTGTTATCTCAAGGCATTCCTCTTCCGACACAGTAAAATAAGTTTTGTAAAATCTAAACCTCAGATATGGAACCAATGTATATTTTCTAAGTGTCACTCTTCTATGACAACACTTTTTCTTGCATTCATTTCTCATTTGCATCTTTGCTACAGAAATCTTTTTCTCACACCATGTACTTCTCTCATGAATAAATTAGAGAAGTATACTACATACTGTATACTATGTACTATATAAATAACAGTATCTGCATTATAATGAATGCCAACGCAAACATCACAAACTACCTTTGCTACATTGATTTTCAAGTATTCAAAAAACTGCTGAAAAAATGTGTGAAAATCTATCCACATGCACAAACAGAAACAAGTCACTACACCTTCTGACTTTGTTTCTGCAGGTAAATACATGGGGTAACAGGAAGAAGAATGTAAAATTTCAGTTACTCTGTAATAGCTAGCCTACTTCTCCACCCCAATATAAATCCTAAATCCTTAACCACGTAGGTTTTCATGTTCCTTGCTGTTAATAACTATTTTTATGACTGAAGTCTGGAAGACTCAGCCCTAAGTTTTACAGGATTAGTTTTGTCACAGAAATAAGTTTCGCATTCATCGTTTAACATCAGAGGTTACATGCAATACTGGTGAAAACAGAGGCTGTTGGAGCAGAAAACTGCCAGTCAGATTGTCCTCATCATGCAGTCTAAATGGACATTAGTTTCAACTTTTTCTGTGTCTGTGACTAAGATACTGGGAGCCTCAGCTTTCCCAGCTTCAAAAAAGACAGCAAGATACAGAATTACTTAGTTCATTGGTGAAAATTAATGAGGGTCTTGTATGAAGACCAGGTTACATTCTAAGTAAAAACTACCATCACTGACAGTGTTGTGTATGAGCTGTAAATCTTGATAAATCTTGATAAAATCATTTGTCCTCCTTTCTTTGCTATAAAACACACAGTTTTGCAATTTCAAAAGCCTTAAGGTAAGGTTAACTGCCCAGATTTAATTCAGCATTATGAAAACATTGCATAACTATAATTAAAAATGTTCACCAATTCTTAGTTTTATTTTTGATACCCATCCTCTGCTTTTGTTGATGTGTGCATCCTCTTAATAGAAATACAAAAAGAATCGTAATTTCTTTCAGTATGTATCTGTTGTTCACTATTTGTTGAGTTTACAACAATACTTTAGTGAGTACAAATACTGAAGTTACCCCTATACCTGGCAATAAAGATGTTATTTGATTGGGATGAACAAAATTTACAGTTTGTAGTCAAAGCTTTGAAACTGCTGTTTCCCAAAACTTCCACTGAAGATGACAGAGGCAATAAAAGGAATATGCCTTTATTAATTTAGAGACGCATGTCTTTCATCTTCTTTGCTCATCTAATGCCCTATCTAAAAAGTCGGCATAGGCAATGAAATGAAAAATGTTTAAGCAATTATTGCTCTGAATGGATGTAATGTCTCCTTTTTGAAATACTTGGTGTAACTATATTCTATATTTTAAAATTAGAGTTTTAAAAAATGTCACATAAGATACTCAGAAGCACACTCAAATTATTTCTGTGCCTTTGAAGGCTGAGACTGAGAGGAAGGAGGTCCAGTTCTAACAATCTTAGAGAAATATGAATAAATAACATGCTATTAGAAAACTTCTTGTCCTGTTACACATGCATATCTCATTTATCATTAGTAGAACTGCACAGATGCACAGAAATTAAACTGGATGGCCAGAAGAAATATCACACTTGTTTGATAGCTTGTGACCCAATATCTCAAAGTGATAGATAAAAGAGAAAAGAGATGATTTACACTTGCTGAGTCTCACCAGATTCCTGAGTCAGAATCACAGAATGGATTCAGCTGAGGTGAGGGTGTCAGAAAGCAGAGGGACAGATGCAGCCTAGTATTAACTGCTCACCTAAAATGAAGCTGCATTATACTCGCTAGTTATCATACTTGCAGCTTTTTCCTCTGGGTTCATCACCTGAAGGAAACTGCCCTGTGGGTGAGGGCACAGCCTGCGCTTAGGGCTGTTTTACCTCAATCTTTCTTTGAGGTGTCCCATAATTAACTGATGCCAAGTCCTTTAACTGTGTTCTGCTTTTGAAAGAACTTAACTTTGAATTAGGAAACATAATTTTAAAAAGGTGGCATTCATTCTATTGTAAGACCTAGAGAGAATAAAAAATTCATACCTCCCTCCTACTCCTTTTAATGAAGTTCAATTCATAGAAACATAGAATTGTTTAGGTTGGAAAAGACCTTTAAGATTCTCAAGTCCAACCATTAACCTAACACTGTGAAGTCTACCCCTACACCATGTCCCCAAATACCACATCTACACATCTTTTAGATACCTGTAGGAATGGAACTCAACCACTTCCCTGGCAGCCTGTTACAACGATTGATGACCCTTTTGGTGAAGAAATTTCAGATACTCTCATTTCATTTACCTGTTTTGTTCATTCTTATTTATTTGTATACATATTTTCAAACCCATTCTTGACTATGCAGTTAAAAAGCAAAATATAATTTTTTCAGTATAACTGATGGACTAAGTTATTGAATTAGTTTCTGTTTCAATTACAGCATGACCATGACTTTTTAGAAGAAAAGCACACACTACGATTTTAAGGATTACCAGTGAAGAATCTTTTAGCAAACCCTGACAAACTATCACATCCTGTTTTATACTCCCAAACTCTTGGTTTCTCAGGTATTCTCAGGTGTTCTCAGTTCTACCTAAGACAATCAAATCAGTTCTTCATTTCCATTTCTTTCAAATCACTACCCTCCACAGTGTCAGAAACCACTCCATTTTTACTCCTCCTTCACTCTACTAAAAAAAATATAGCACTAAGAATGAAACCCCTTAATAGAGTTTCCTCTCCTTTGCCATCAGTAAATCCGGTTTTCAAATTTCCGAAGTGAAACCATATCACTCTTCCTTAGAAAAGATTCATTTCTCCTGGTTTTGAGGTTTCATGTAGGTACTCACCAGCACTTTTTCAAAAACATTCAAACTCACCGATGCTTGAACATTTCCCCATAGTGTTGACACCAGTGACAGTGTTAGAGTTACAGATATTTTAATTATATGTTTTAGGTTTTATCTTATATCCTCCTATTACTTTTTCCGTTAATAATTTTTCTGGATTAGTAAAAACAGCAACTATTAAACTTTTCTCAAAAATTTAAATGAAAAAAAACCCAATTTTTGCTAAAGTAGCCAAGAAATTGAGAGCCAGTTTGAAGTGAAGTCACTGTCAATTTTGAAGCCTATATATATTGAGTCAAATTCCACATAGGGATTCTGGATTGATGGTGAGAAATAAAGACAAAATTCAAACCACCTTCCCTGCAGCTACCCCTTTTTTTCCCAGGCTCAACTTCATTCCTTGATTCCCAGCTCCTCTACCCCACAGTGATGCAGATGGATGGCGAATGGGGCTTGCAGTCAGCTCATTAACAATAACCTAATAATGGAATTTATGGGTTACAATTCAGAACATGCATGCACAGGGAGACCTGTGCATTTCAAAGACCCACCAGTATTTCCTACAGCTGGAATGAACTCAGAAAACATATTTCCACACTTACAAAATCATGACTGGCAAAGATTTCAAAGTCGAGGCTTTAAAAACCAAAAAGTCTGAAAGGCATGGGTCACTCCTCCTTTGTTGAGTGTAATCTCAATAATCTATAGCAATGATTCTCCTGTGGCAGCGCAAAAGCGTAAATGAGAAGCAAAGTCAGCCAATCCATATATCTGACTTAGGCAGTGAGGAAAACTTGCGGACAGACATCAATAAAAATACATTAGAAAAAACTTTCCTGTCTAAGGGTGAATTAACACCAACCAATTACTACAGGGTACCTCAGGTAGCTAAAAGTGGGGGCAGTGGCTGGTTAACTGCTTGGTTTGAATGTATTTGATTAATCTTTACAATATCAGACCTATTAAAGAAATATATGCCTGAGTTACACAATTCAAAACATCTACCTGAGCTCTCATGGCCCAAGAGGAACTAGTACAATAGGAAGTATTCACAACTCTCAATTCAGAGCAAAATCTCTTGTTGCAGGTGCCACCATGACTTTGTCTCTCCCTGAAGATTAGTCAGTTATTACTAGCAAATTATCATTACATGCACACACACACATACATATACCTAACAATATGTACATTTATCTACTTGTCATTTATTATCAGATACTACTGATCAATTACTAATGACATAATAAAGTTAGGGAATATAAGAACATGAAATAAGAGAGTTTTTTTCTCCTCAGACACACATTCACAGCCTGCTTCCCTAACACTTTAGCAAATACTGACTGTCTTTCCATCTCGGCTGAAGTAAATGGAACACACATAAAGTGCTTAAGTTCTCTGCTGCATGGGGGGCTTTTCCAAATTCTTTCAAAGAGAACGGGGGGACAGATATCATTCCCAGTGAGGACCCACTGTCAAGAAGTCCTGAAAACAACCTTGTTCTTGCAGTTTAATTTTACAATGCAGTTCATTTCACAGTAAATTCCTCAATTACATTCCTCAGTAATGTAAATAAATGTTGTTGCTCTACCATACAGTCTCATTAAACAAAATCACATGATATAGCATTATATGGGCTTTCTGCTTTGTTCTGTTCATTTGTGAGGGCATTATTAGGCAGTTCTTTACACAGAAGCTAAAAGTGTTGCTGCAGCTATTCCTTGCTCAATTTTCAATTTCATTAATCTTCATAATTTAAAATATGCATTTCAAAAAGCACCTCTGGTGTTTAAATATTTTAATTTACTGGAGTAATTGATAACTACGGTTAGAGCTGTGCTGTGTGAAAACTCTGTGAAACACCAAATTAAATCTCACTGCTTATGCTGTCAGATAAAGTTAGTATCAGTTGCAGCTTAATACTTTCAAAATTGTGTGCAAATCACTGTCTTTATTCTGCTAAAACCAAAAAAGGGAGTTTTAGGTTATGGTAGGAAGAAGCAACAATAGTTTCATGATAAACCCCAGGATGCATCACTGGCACCATTTATGTTTGCAACCAGATCAGGATGACTCTATCAAACTACACAACAACTGACTCAAGTTTTATTGAAATACACTGCATGTAATAAGGTTAATATTTCCACTTCATAGAAAGCAGTTTCAAATATTTCCTCTGGCTGAAATAGCACCTACTGTGCTACTTTTCAGTTCTGGCCAAAGGAGCTGGGTGGTTGCCCATAGACATCACTCATACTGCTGCAGCTGACCGCTATCATGCTGAAACGGATTCATCTTTTACAGTGTACAGATGATGGGGATCCCTTTTTGAGTTTATGCCATTCTGCTCAGACAAGTCTGATGTATTCTGTAGTCCAGGACTTGTATAGGCATAGATGAAAACGGTTTGATTTTAAAAAATATTATTTTCAAAGCCATATATTACCTTAGCCAGATGAGTGTTGATCCACTTTGTGAAAGTCCTTTTCTGCACTGACTCTTGCTCATCTGAGAAAAGAGAAAAAAAGGAAATCAGTTTGATTAAACATTGCTTAATATTTTTGGATGTACATGATAGAAGAATGGTATTCCCTATTGACAACAAATGCATTCGGCATTTGCCAGAAATGCCACTATATTTCCTTGAGACAGTTAATTTTGCCCATATCTATACGTAACAACTATTTCATATTCTTAAAATAAAGCTCTGACACTTGACTATTTGAAGAATTTCACAGCAAGTCATAGCAAGTCTTAATGAGGCAATGACCTTTAAGACACCATTTCAAATCTGAATGTCTAAATAAATCTGAATTCTAAGTCCGCACTATATTTACCCAAGTTCTGAGTAACTAGAATTTCTTTGTACCTTTTAACTAGAATCCATGTCTCTAACAGAAAAGCTGCTTTTACGTAGAAAGTCAGCTGGGGACTTCTTAGAAAAAATACTCTTAGCATGTGCATTTGAAAATACGTAGAATGTTGAATTAAAGATTTGAAATTGCATTATCAAGCTTATTTGTCCTTAGGGAGATCCTGCCAGGGAGAAGCCATTAGCCAGTTCAGGCAGCTTCTATACTGCTACTTACTACCCCCTTAGTCCTGTCCTAAAGTACTTGTCTGATTTATAGTGAATTTCACCATTTCCCAGATAGTCCCTCAGGAACTGCTGCCAGCTGCATAGACAAAAATAGCTCCTGAATGAGCTTCTCCAACTTCAGCAGCCAGGGTCATGGCTGCAGAGGGAACAGAATCACAGCAGTATAACCAAGCCACAAAGTCCTGTTCTTTTTTTGTGGGGAATCAGTTTTGACACATGGGATAATTTCACAACAGGGGCATTCAAATATTTATGTTGGAGATTTTTCTTTCAAAACTGAAAGGAAATACCTATGACACAAACCAAATCATGTTATTATCATCATCAGTTCTGAATGAGCACTTTCATTTCCCTACCGAGAATCTAAACAAATAAAATTACTGTTAAATGTTTACTTTTTATAAGAACACATGCATATCCCAAAACCTACAGATGGAAAATCTAATTTTAGCTATGGCCTTTGCAACTGACTTGTGCTGCACAGAACTGTGATTTAACCTCTTTCACATTTGTAAAATTAAAAGGGAATATTCTTGTCGTGGTTTAAACCCAGTCAGCCATAAATCAGCCACACAGTCTCTCTCTCACTCCCCCCTTTCTTTCCCTCCCCCCGCTCCTGGCGGGATGGGGAGGAGAATCGAAAAGAACGTAACTCCCATGGGTTGAGACAAGAACAGTCCAGCAACTACGGTATAACACAAACCACTACTGCTACCAGCAAGAATAATAATGATAAAGGAAATAACAAGGGAAGAGAATACAACACCTCACTACCTGCCGACCGATACCTCGCCCCACCCTGCAGTGAACTAACCCTTCCGGGTAACTGCCTCCAGTTCTACATCCTGGGCATGACGTGCTGTGGTATGGAATACCTCTTTGGCTAGTTTGGGTCAGG
>JANHGB010046128.1:10276-32479 GCA_026283785.1 Coracopsis vasa | reverse complement strand
ATACCTTTAATTGTATAACACTAATGATATAAACCTTATACCTTTAATGATAAAACACTAATGATTGTGCTTCCTGGTGTGGTACAGGCGATGCCTGCAGCATGACAGAGGAGGAAGCATGAGCACTCTCACTGTTGGCTAGGTAATTGTTTTGCTCATAGATGCACGAGTTACAGGTTATGAGTTAATGTATTGTGAATTCTGAATTAGAGAGCTTGTGAGTTAGAAACCTTGTGACTTCAGTGTTGAATTAGTGAATTCACGTGTTAGACGAGCCTGTTCAAAGGGGATTGAACCTGTGTTTGTTGTATTTGTTTTCTTTCCAAATGAGCTCATAAAACAAAGTTTAACTTACAGAGTATATTGATCTGTAAATTTGAGAGATCCAAAAGGACCGTGACACAGAATGAGCAGTCTGTGGCTCTTATCCCTGTTATCTGTCCAAATACTTTAAAATGGCTTCTTTCCAAAAGAGTGAACATGCAGTGACTAGGGACATGCCTCTGAAAGGAGCAAGGAAGATCCTTCACGATACTCAAGTTCTTTGTTGGTTGTCACCCCACATTCTTGTTTTACTTTAAGGGCCTTGCCAAAGACCTCTGGTGCCAACTCCTCTTCCCAGGGTAGTTATAATCTGCCTGGTCCTTCCCTCTTGTTTCATTCACTACGGACTATGGACTTCTTAGTGTTAATGTGTGTCAGCCTGAATAATGAAAAGCAATGTGCACTGCATCCCAGAAAACTAGGAAGGTTGAAAATATGCTTCTTCCTTCTCAAAGAAAGGTACAAACTCAAATCACAGTCAGCAGGAAAATGAATAAGCTATTTGGCGATACCATGTACAACAAAATAGCATCATAAAAATGAAATTATTTAAAGTAATATTCAAATCACACAGTCATCGTTGATTTAGTTTCCAATTATACAGAGGTAATGGTATTAACGAAGTGCCTCATTCAGTTTGGTGGGAAAACAATTGAAAGGTTTAATGTCCTGGCATCTGCAGAAAATAACTTATATGATCTGTGCTCCTAACCCAACTAGAATCCTAATTCTTGTTTTACCCAGGGCATACTACAACATCAGTATGTCTGCTGAAGGATATTCTATGACCTTCAGGAGCCAAGACAATTCTGGAGCAATTCTAGAATAAAGTAACTGTTCTAGAATTAAATATTGAAGGAACTTATCCCAGAATTAATGACCCCGTGTATACAGTGATTTAAAATCCAACTTAAATTCCATGAATAGAAACATTTGCAACCTGCATTGCACTGAATATACTGGGAATTGTTTTAAAAGACTTTCTGACTTGAACTGCTGAAGCCAGACTAACTATAAAGAAACATATTACAAAGAGTCTAAAGTGCATTGCGTGCTTGGAGTCAGAAGCCCATGTCTGATATGCTGTTGAACTCCCCATCAACTTCTAAGTGTTGGAGTGCATTTATGCCATAGGTGAGCTGACACAGCTCTTGCTTATCTTTCTTTCCCTTTAAATTCCCAAGTGTTCCCAGGAGCTCAGAGAGCCTTGACATTTCTCAAATGCAAACTATAATTGTTCATGGATTTTTTGTTGCCCCTTCTGCACTCAAAAAAATCCAGCAAATGTGAAAACAAGAATAATACTGAGGTCTCTCTTACTTCCATGATGCAGGAGATAACACAAACATTAGGTAGAATATCTGTCCTATCAAAGTCTTTTAGTATACTAGCTGTATCTATACAAATAGAATTAATAACCCAAATAGTGTTTAATCCATGATACAGTCATAATCTCTTCTAGGAAATACTTTCCTTATCCTATAACTCATCTCAGTATGTCGTTTGCTGTTAAAAAAAAGCATTTGCTAAATAGAGGGAGCCCCAAGTTATTCCTTGTTCTGATTTTCAAAGAGAACGGGAGACACTGGCTGATTTATTGCTACTTTTTTCCTTGTCTCGTCTCTTTTTTTTTTGAGATTTCCCTCCTGATATTCACATGACATGGGAATGCAATATGCTCTTTACTCCTTCAACCTCTGGTCATGTGCCATACCCAGCAAGCAGTCCCTACTTACCATGTTTAAAATCTAAGCAACCTGCTGGCTCTATTCACACTGTTCTGCAAGAGCTGCTCTTGGAGCAGCCGCTTGCACAAGATGCTCTGCTTCACATCCGCAGGGCTGTTACACAGCAGCCTGTTAGCTATTGGCAGCTGCCAGCACTGAGCTTGTCCTGATACATCTGGTGGGATGCTAATGTCCAAGTGCGCTGAGAGTTGTGAGGATGGGCATAGGCAAGAGGGCAGATGCCAGTGCTGCGCAGGAATGCTCATGCAGCCTCACTGCTAGCTAGGCAGCACAGGTAATACACCTTGACCAAGTTGCACAGACTGGCTTCCAGTGTCAGCTTGTCCTCTATGCCTCAGTATGAAGGCAACAGAAATGCAGAAACTCTGGAGTCATGGTGTTTCTGTTGGTATTTTGTCGTCTTCTTTTTTTTTCTTTCTAGCTTAACTTGCATCTCTTTCTCCTAAGTTTGTCATTATTTATGTACATGGTGTTGCCACTCCTCATCTGATGTAGGGATAGTGTAAGACATAGCCCTCCAAGCCTATGGATGGAGACTACTTGAATAGGAAGCAGTATCATGCAGGCAGTGTGATCCTCAGCGCTATACTGGACTGTGTGCCTACTTTTTAAACACAGGGAGGTTTGTCTCTCGAAGTGACTTTCTGAGGAAACAAAAACTAAGCTTGATTCTCAGAATATCAATGCAACCCTCACTTCTATGCACTCTTTTGAGACCTGCTACTAGCGTAATTTGGCGGCTGCTCAGGAGCAGCTAACAAAGAAGTGTTGGGATCTCTGGCAGCCCATGACCTGCTGACCCTTTTTTTCTACTCTGTATTTCTAAGTACTCTGTTCCAGAAGAAGTTGTCCATTATGGGTTCCCCTTAATCACTCTTAGAGGTCTGGACAAGTTGAACTTACACACATTTGTCCAAACAAATCTGGCCTCCAGCCGTTGATCGTTTTTCTGACTTTTTTCAGAACTCTGTCTCATTTATCTTTTGTCTTTTTGATAGTGCTCTGGATAGAGCTGAGCATTTTAGGCCAAAATCATAAAGAAAATTACTTAACCTGATGCTGTTACAGCTCCTCATGCACAGTCCAAAATTACACTGCTCTTTTGCCTTGCCATATCCTGTGCAAACTCGCATCTGGCTGCCAGGGCAAAAGAAGGAGTTTCCCATCATTCTCTTTTCCAATTCATGCTTTTCATGTTATTCTTCCACTGAAAAATTATTTGGATTATTTGTACGCTATTTATCAATTTGCCTTACTCTAGATCAAAGCTATTACTTTTTGAGTCCATCATTTCTTTAGACCCCATCCATAATTCTCTTTTCACTGATATCTGCAGTTTTTTGTGACGTACACTTGCAAATGTCAGCAGCACGCTGAAGTTTATTTTCCTGATGAAAATAATAGAAAAAAAAACCAACAGCCCTCCCACCCATATCTATCATACCCCAAACATGTCCTTACAGTTCAAAGTACTGTATGTGTTTGCAACACTGTGTTGAGGTTCCCAGGATATACTGAGTTTTCCAGCATGCTGTGAGCCATGTTTGAAAGGAAGAAGCCTATGAGGGAGCTGGAGCAGCAGTTTGGTAGCTGGCAGAAGGAGGCAGCTGGGCTGTAAGCAGCCTGAGAGCTTCACAGGGAAATTGGTTGCTGCTGGCAGGGTGTCAGTAGTAGCAGCAGGAGGACATAAGGAGGCAGGAGACACAACAAAACTGCATATGCAGCTGGCAGAAGACTGGTGTCAAATGGTCCCAACAAGGCCCACCCCATGCGATCATAACCCTCATTTGAGATTCAGTGGCAGGGCTGATAATGCTGCCACTGTTAAAAGTTAATTGTGCTTAAGGGAGTTGCCCTATTTGTTGAGAAAGCCATAAAGCAGTCCTCTTACTTCTGCAGATCCTGCATGTTAAAGGAGGACAGCCTGGTGACTAGAGCCTGCAAAACCTCCTGCCTCCAACACCTAGAGGCTTGGCACGGAGCTGGGGGAGCCCTGGCTGGGACAGGGCCTCCTTGCCCTCCTTGCCCATCAAGGGACAGGCGCTCCCCAACAAACTCACACCTTTCCCAGCGGAGCCAGCTTGGACTCATTTTTCAAGTAAGATTTTTATGGAATATGATTTGAAACCTTTCAAAAACATCTACCACGTTACATGTGCTGCCTGCTCTTCAGCCATTCCTTTTATAAACCTGTCCAAAGAGGGTATTCAAGTCTGCACAGCAAGGTTTTTCTTTTCAAGAAGACCACAGTCTTTCTTGATTGTGGCCCTAGAACCTTCCAGGTGTTGAGTGATCACTGTGCCATGCTTCTAGCATTACTTGCATGAAACAGAAATTATGCGTAAGAGAGACTGTTGCCAAGTACCATTCTTTTTCCTTGAGAAAATTGGTGAGATGTTCGGTTAATAAATGCTCCTCCGTTTCCTACATGTATTGTGATGATAATTTATGCTGTAATTACAGTTACAATCACATGCATTCCAGAAACTGTACCAGAATGCAGCTAGTATCCCTTGACTCCTGCAGTGAACGTAAACGATTCCCGGTATTCACTTAGTGTTTCTTAATCAATTGATTAAGGATTTGATTTTCAATCAAGCTATCTGTTAGCAAGGTCACAAAGGCTGTTTTTATTAGCATGCAGTATGTGTTACATTAGCGTGCGGACTGTTTGCAAGTGCAACAAGAGAGCTGGAGGTATGCGGCTTGGTGAAAACAAGTCCACTGAACACTATGTTTTGCTGAGATGAACTGACAATACCAAGCAGGAAAAGCAGGCCTGGAGTAGCCCACGTGCTGTAATTTGTGATTTTTCAGGAGCTCTGCAAGTCTTTTTAGGTTATTATGCAAACCTAGCAAGAATGAGAACTTTTCAGAGTACGAGGTTTTTACTGCGGTTCATGCATGCAGCTTTTTCTCTGCTAACACAGACAGTAAGCTGGCTGCATTAGCTGGCCAGCTTTTCAACAAATTGAATTCCTGGGACTCTGCCTGACTTCCTTGGAAAATTTGAAGCTGTTTTTAAGGAGGTTCTGTGAGAAAACAGTGAATTTCACTAACTTTGGCCAGCTTATAAGAGGAAGGCTTGCAGTTACCCTCAGGCATGAGCTTGATTACATGGAGAGTAAGAAATACAGAATAAATCATATGCTTTAATTCTAAATTACATTATTTGATGTAATAAGAACTTCCATACCAGATCAAATCTAAATTAGTTGTCTGCCAATAGTAATTCCCAGATGCCTTTGAGGAAATTGCCCTATTCTTCAACCTCCTTTTCCTACTCCAGATATAATGGATAGTTATGTAACAACCCGGCTACAGGGGAAGTTATTCTCTAACCTCGGGCTGCTGGCTGATTTATGCCCTGAACTGTGAACATTTATATCCATTAGGAATTTTTATCAGGCCCAATCTAATTCCCCCCACAAATGTATGAATATGTATGTATAACCTTTTACTGAATCCTGCTAAGCACTTGGCCTTGATGACACCATTTGCCAGCACGTTTCACAGGCGTATTACTTTTGCCAGTTTTAAATATATTGCCTTTTACTTTCATTATTGCGGTCAGTGTTTACTTGGGGAATGTATCAGTGGTAGCAATAACTCCTAATATCCTTTTCCCCAGCCACACTGTGCCCTGAACAGCTCTGAAGCCCCAGCTGGCACCTGCGTGCCCGTGCTAGAACAGAAGATAGTAATCTCCAGCCTGCTGACATTTCCTGCTCCATCCCCTCATAGACTAGACCTTGCCTTTAACATTAGGGGTGACGAAAGGCAGAGGGATGATGCTTGCAGTAAGTGAAAAGGTTAAAGTGTCTCTGGGACTACTATAATTCTGCTGCCCCGTGACTTCCCGAATTTGCAAGTGTCATTACAATTTAATGTCAAGAGAAGAGTTTATTTTGGGGAGAAGTTCATTTGGTCTATGAGGAAAAAACAAATTTTGGGTTGTGTTGAGTCGGGTCAAACAGGTGCTTTTGTGAAATACTGGAGAGGGTGTTCTATTACACCTATGTTTTATTGTGGGAGGAGGGTATATTATCTTTGATTATGGGGAAATTGGTTATACCTAGTAAAGGAAGGTGTGATTAGGAATGATTCTGTACAGAAAAGTAAGAACTGTTTTACCTAAAGAAGGAATTTCACTGTGGGCCATAAAAAAAGGGGTGGGGTTTTGACTAGAAACAAAAGAAGGGACAGTCTGTAGGGAAGACCATGCAGAAGAAGCAAGAAAAGGCAATGTTTTCCTTTCTCCTCCCAAACCTGGACATTATTGGTGGTACCTGCATTCACAGAAATTTAAAAGGCAGGAAATTCTCAAGGTTGCCAAAGGGAAGAGGCACCCTTGCAAATCAAACCTTGAATAAGCACCTGTAATGAAAAGACCGTAAGACCGACTTCAACAGTCCATATATAGAAAATCTCGAGTCTGTGAATCCTCATAACACACTCTCAGTGAGGAAATGTTATCAGGCTGAAAAAGTTCATTTACAGAGCAGAGAACAGGGACATATGTAAAGCCCACAGAGACATGTGGAGCGGTTACAACAGATGCAGAAATCAAGAGGCAGTAACTGCATACAGGGAACTTCAGTGATAACAGTCAGTGTAAGGTCATTTGTGGACTTAGCCACAAAGTTTCCATTCTGCTGTAAATTCTTTAGTTTGGGAGTGCGGAGACATGGTCTCTTGTTGATTCATCTAATTATACAATGAACAGCTGTGAAGTTTTTATTTGGATTAAAATTTCCCTGGAACTCAAGGTAATTTAGATCTGAGGTTTTGGCTCTGGTCCCTTCCCAGCTTGTACTCAATATAAATTACTGCCCTAGAACCATGACATGTTCAATTTATCCTCCATTTTAGATGGTTGAAAAGTGCATGCATAATTCTGTGCATGCCACGCTTTCTGTAATCCACTGTGACAAACAGACCAAATGACTGAAACTGCTAGGTAAGACACTGTATTTTAGTCACAAACCCACCCTCAGTTTAAATACCAGGCAAAAATGACATTTGAATTATTTGATTTGAATCAATGCCACATTCAATCTTGTGCAAACTCAGAAAGAGAGAGGGGAATAAAAGAGTCTTGGAATAAACCCAGTGATTTATGCGTGGGAACATAAGGCAATAACAAGCAGCAACCAATTCAATTGTAATGACAGGAGTGGACCACCATGAAAAATATAACAACTTTTCATTGGAGCTACTGTGACTGAGGGATTTGGAACAGGGCAGTATTTTCATACACAGATAATGACTACAAGAAAAGCAGACTTGGGGACCAGCATTCCCAATTACACCTTCTATCAAAAACACTGGTCGAACTCTGTATGCCACTCTCCATTCACACTGTTGTGAGGTTCTCCATTGCTCAGTAAATGGAGGATGACATATACTCCTGTTCTGAGAGAAATACATATATCTTCATGATCTAATTCCAAATAACTATGTTAAATTAAGAGCTGTATCCAGAAATTATGAACCTTGGCGTTGAGTTTTGATCTTCAGAGTCCATCTGACGTGTCCATTAGTGTCATGAGTTCAGGTGCAGGGAGGCAATGTCACCTGAGCATCCCCCAAGGAAAAAGTAAGACTGCCTAGAATTTTGTCAGTCTTCACATCCCACAGGGATAATGCTTTCCAGGATTATTTTATACTCTGAAATATTACTGTTTTTCTTAGGGCTTTTTCTACTATGTATCAAGCCTTTCTAATAAGGCCATGTTTGCATAACCAAATCTAGGGGTTCAGCTCAGGAAGTAGCCAAGACAACTTTTTAGCTATACCTACTATTTCCACTACTCAACTGAACGCAAGAAAAAAGACTTGCTTCGAAAGATTATTACTGTGGTTCTCTTAGCCCACTGATACTCGGAGAACCTCTGAATGAGCCTTCTCTGAAGTTACACACAGAAAGGTCTGACTCCGTGTAGCTCTTTAAGCGATTTTGTCCTCAGCCAGAGACCTATCCTCTAATTTGATGCTTCTCGGTGGAATTATTTTTCTCTGAATCATCATGCCAAACAGTTGTCTGCTTTGTTGGTTTTTTCATAGAAAGGCACCTGTTCAATTTTAGACACTGTTCAGCCTGTTCCACTCCAGTGGTCTACACTGCTCCTCCGAGAGCCCTGAGCTTTTCACATATTTCAGGCTGCCAGCTCTCTTATGTGCTTTTCCCCAGCAGCCAATTTTTCTCTGAAGCTCTTACAACTGAGCCAGCTTCCATTCCTTCATAAAGGGATACCCTCTTGTTATTGCAATTGAGGAGTTCCATAAGAGGCTTTTAATGTCTCCAGAGTGTTGTTACATACAATAAAATCTTGAATTAAGCTTTACCTAACACTTGTTCATGCAATACTCAATTACTGACAAATTGCGTTTGCTTCTGCGGTTGACAAATACTTTTAGGTTTATTTCTAATACCGCAAGTACATGGTCAGATTAATACAGGACTGAATAAAATGTTATATGCTCTCTTTGAGTAGCAGGAGCAGCTCAAAGCCTGAAATCGCTACAGTATGTACACTGCCATCTTGTGTTCTGAAGTTCTAGATAATATAAAGACACACACTGTACATACAGCTTTCCACAAAATAGGAGCTAGCTGTATGAATGGAATATACAAGGTTATCAGAAGATGTTTACTGTCTTTTTCTTTTCTTTTCTTGTAAAATGTAAACCAGTCCTTAAACCAGCAAGTCTCACTGGTAACTCTGAATTCATCTGTTTTAGCGATCCATTCCTTTTAATTAGTGATTTGTGGGTAACCCAGTAAGAAAAAAAGGCGACAGCCAAGCCATTCTCTTTTTCCAGCAATAAGGTCCAATGTGGACTCCAAGGAATAGCTCTGTTGCAAGGCAGCCTCTGAGCTGGTGTGGAGTTGCCAGAGGAGCTGTATGCCAAATGCTTCTCTTCTGCAAAAAGGCGGTATGATAGAAAAGAGGGAAGACTTGTATTTTTAGCTGCAATCTCTCTCCCTTTGGAACAACTGTAGTCCGAACATAACTAGCTCATCCCTGAGGCTGTTCCAGTATGCACCAGAGTACTAGTCACTTGGTTGAAAGAGGACCTACAGTGACATTTACTTAGAAAGTGAAGAAAGCAAATCTAACATCCCTGCCCCACAGGATTTATTCAAAACTGTATTCAAAACACAATACCAATGACGCATCTTGATGGATGAAATGCATACTACATGCTCTTCCCCTGAAAAGGATCATTCCTTCGTAATGTATTAATCAAAGATGTATTTTTCTACATGCATACTCCCAATTGCTTTCACTGTATAACAGTATTTAGGTCTGCCTTTTTATTACATCTTTTATTAATTCCAGTTTCTTTCTATAGTTGTTTACCGTTGCAAATGTGTAGGAGCACTCTTAACACAGCTTTGAACAATGGCTCTATAAAACCCACAGGATTTATTCTATGCAGCTGCTGTTGGCATGAAACAAGCATAAGCAAGATAGGGAAAAGGGTGCCAGCAATCAAACACTAAGCTTAGAGACACCTGGGGTAGGGTGGGAAATAGTAAAAGCATATCAAGGTAACAGATGCCAAAGCAGAAGGGCAGAATGGCAGAGAATATTAACAGGGAACAGAAGCACGCTTGACCTTACTCAGAAGTTCCCCTCAGGTTAGTTACTTTCCATGCCAGAAACCTTTCATTCCACCTGTTTGGCATTTCTTAGCCCATTTGCACATACTTTTGCATGTGAACTTGCAGTATTATTTGCCACCTCTGAAAGAGAAACATTTGTGGCACCCTTTATTGACTGGGGCAGGCAGTGCGTCTCTCTCCAAGGTTGCTTTTTAAGGCTTACATGTGTACTATACCATGGCACAGCCTTTAAACAACCTCTCTCCCTTGTAAAACGAGCAGTTAGAATGATTCCAAAGAGCTTTTGCTCCTGTAATGATACTTTTATAATACTTTAATGCTTTTTAAACTTTTCTTCAAAGGCAAGATGTGTATTGTGGTCTGGTTGCATAACCTCCTGTTTCAGTAAGAGGAGAACATTGAAGCTGTTTGCACAACCCACTGCAGCCAGTGTTTAAGTAATGTAAAAAGCTTATTGAAAGGGACTTTGTAATTTCAAAATCTGGAATGCTTTTCCATGATTGTTAATGCTATTTTATTTACTTTATCTGCCTGTAAGATTTCTGCCAGTTTTCTTAGCTTGCTAGCATAGTCATACATTCTTAATTTATATCCTTTGCTGTGTTGCCATGCAAGAGATTTTCAGACAGAAAAAGCTAACTGACTACATACGAGAATAATAAAACACCAACTCAAACCGTGGTAGAAATTATATTGAATAAAGCAGGAAACTGTTTTCTATAATTTATGTACCACAGAAATGTCTGTCAGGGTGTATGTATACCTCCCTGGTGATTGAATACTGCTGCCTGTAACAGTTATGGGAAAAGCAGAAGAGGGGCCTGGGAGGAGAACTGGTGGCTGCTGTGTCCTCCGCCCCTGGAGATGTGGGCTGACAAAGCCTGTGACTGGTCAGTCTAAGCCTCTGAAGTACCTCATGCTCCACCATTTGAGTACGTGCCAACAGCTGCGATTATGCATTAGGCTGCACAATGTCCTAGCGATGGATGAAAGGTTGGTTTTTCCATTCCTAGCTGTTTCCTATTAGCTAGTTCATCTTGTCATTGTGAGACCTTTACTGATCCTAGAAGATGCCTGTCCATCAGCCAGCCCCTGCTCGTAACTACTGTCTAAAAGTTAATGGTGAGAGACAAAACATTAGGGATAATTCTAAGCATGTGAGTTGAACCTGTCCCCCCATGTGAGTAATTGTACGTTTCAGTACCTTGTCTGGCCTGCTGTGTTAATCCTGAATGTGAGATTTGGAGAAAATACTAGCTCAAGTTTAGACTTTCATGTTCCCACCTAAGTGCACCCTCTGACCACCTACAGTCACAGGCACTAGGCAGAACTGCAACCATCAGCTGCAGCTGGATCCAGCTAAACCTGCGGTGCCCGTGGGAGCAGCAATGAACTTCCAGAGAAAGAACAAGATCAGGGAACAAGAGACAGAGTTTTGATGAACAAAACTGCAAAGCATTTATTTATATTTTCTCCTGTAATTAATATTTCTGAGCTTTTCCAGGGATACAAAGCCTACCTAAGGTAACAAAGGCCATTACTGCAGCCTTTTGCACTCCTGGCAGAAACCACTACACATCCCTGGACCACATGCTACACTTCCCAGAAGCCTGGCATGTATTTTACTCCTCAAGGAGAGTTGTGTGAAGAAAAAGGAGACCCACCACAGAACACAAAAAAATCAGGCCTTTACTTTAAAGTTATCATAGGTTTTTATGTTTTAACAAAGCTGCCTTTCCTTTCAAGTGTCCATCTGCAGAGCTATAAATGTTAGCAAGAAAACCTCTGCTTGGTTCATTTTCTGTTACTAAGAGCAGCTGGCCATCTGCTGGGTGAGAAGAAAGCTGTGCTTTGGTGCATTTGGAAGCAAAGGTCACAAATAGCACAGCCCAGTCCTTTGCCAATGACGCATTTAGGCTGTGTCTGCTCAGACGATGTCTTGTTAACCTCCCCTGCTCAGCTTACCAGATCTCCTAAGATCAGAACTCAGTATTGTGCAACTTTAAATGGCTTTCACATAGAGATGCCATCTATGTAAAATTCTTGCTGTCCCCAGATGTGGTAGGACAAATGAAAAGATGTCACCAGATTTTGGGGTACAGCCTCAGCCTCTGAATTCCAGCGCATGAGGCAGGGATGTCTGCTCTGTCTGGCCTGCGCTGGGACTACCTGCAGGGATTTGCAGGGCTGAGGATGCTATCTCAAAAGCTTGCTATAGAGACACTGATTTGAATCAGCTCATCACAGTTCAGCACTCCGGATGTCTGGAAGTTGCTTGCGTGCAGGGGCTGCCAACTCCAGAGTCTTGCTCCACTATTTAGTGCATTTTAAAGAGTCCTGGGAGCACTGTACAAGGTAAGATGGATTGAAAAATGAAGGTTGACAGGGGCAAAAAGTAATTGGAAAGCTTTTCTGTTCAATCCAGTCAAAACATAACTAGCTGAAATCTCAGGTAACATTGACAAGGCAAAAGGGTCAAGCCTGCCTGATTTAACACAGCCAACAATGCCGTACAAGTCAAGTAAAAGCTACAGAAGGGAGGAATGCTTGGCAATTCTGGGAACCATGGTATCACCAGGAAAACAAATCTGAGGCAAATAAATTTTCCTTTTTAATTGTTTAATGGTGTTTAGAAACTGGTTAGAAGCTACAATAAAAAACATTGAGACACTATAACAAAAGTGTTTAGAAAGCACTTTGCTGATAAACAAGTACACATTTCAGTTGACTACAAAATAATTGCTAAAGAGCTTTCTGTAGAAGGAATGTATTATGGCTCTGCATTTCTGCTCCAAGAGCAGAGAACTCTTCGCTAAAGATCCAAAGTCAATGCTTTTTGCTCTGAGAGTTGGAGAATTTGAATGAAGTACTGAGCAGTAAAGGAGGAATTTAGACATCTCACTGGAGGAATAAGACCAAAATGATCTCTAGCCATGTAAGGAAAAATTCAAATACAGAAGAACTCAAATTAGGGACTCAAGAACAGGCATTTCAGCTCTGTTTTGCTTTCCTATGTACCAGGAGTCCAGATCTCGATTCCGGCTGAAATTTGGTATTTAAATAGGGGTAAGGCAGTTTTAATGCTTTTGGCCCAAGCTGCTCTTTACTAAGACGTTCAGGGTAAATACTACTATCGTCACAGCAGATAATAGTCCTGATAAATGTCTCAATTTTCTAACTCTTCATCTGCTGAATTTATTATCATGGTTTTATTCTTCCTTCAGTCACAAGGTTGTACTATTTTCCTTAACTGCCCTCTTAAAACTAATCCATACATTGGCTAAGAGGGAGTGCTCTAGCAGGGGAGACAGCACTATTATCCTAGAGTCTTGCTGTTCCAGCAAGCTTGGGAATGATTGCCCTGAGGTTTCTCACCAAACTGCTTTCAGTTCACAAGAGCATGAGGAATTAGTACTTCTTTTTACGCCTAGTCATTAGGTATATTTACAGTAGTACTTTCTCCCTCAAAGTTTGGCACTGCTTTCTTTGCCCCCACTTTCTGTTTTACAACTGTTTCTTTGCCGCTAAACTTTCAGTGCTGCAGCGCTGAGGAGCTGTGAACACAGGAACAGTTTGTTTTTTCACTTCTCAACACACAAAGAGTGTTGTGTTAAAGAGAAAATAAATTCTGGTTTTCTCTCATTTGAAAATGCCTACCTTCCTCAGCGATATCATTGCATGTAATGGAGCAGTAAGCTGGTCCACTATCAAACAAAGAAAGCAGTAGAGATTAATTATCTCACAAATATTTTGGAGAATCAAGCAGTTCACCCATTTGTGCTGCTCCATTTCCCATGTTTTCAGCTGAAAGAGCAGGCTGCTGTCTAAATTGATGGCATCCTTTTCAGCTGAGACCAGCTTAATCTATTTTGTGTTCTTCAAAAAAGGAGCTGCCTTTGTTATCCCTTGTATGCACCACATTTCTCCGTTGAAACAAAGCACTGGTGAACAGCATTGGCTTGACAGTGCCTGAGACTGGAGTCCTCAGGTCTGGCAAGGCAGCAGCTGTAGGAGCATTTAAGGTGTCCTGCTGGTACAAATTCCACAGGATGAGCTGAAGCTATTCTTTAATTTTACATACTTAATTAAACTCCTACGATACAATAATCAAATGTGCAGATGAATTTAAATCATCACTGGGAAGGAAACAAAATTTTAGGAACTTAAAATCAAGAAATAACCAATAATTCCAGAAATGAAAGGGAGACAGATTGCCAGGCTGCCTGCTAGTGACTCTCACAACTCAGCCTGCTCTAGCAGTGCTTGCTTACTTATAGGTAATGATGCTTTTTAATGGCTCCTACCCATGACTGTCCACTCTACCCTTCTTCAGGAGGCTCTCGCTCTCATCACAAAGACAGTTTAGCTGCCATTGTAGCAGCTGCAGAACTGCTCTGGTTTATAGCCTTGCGGATTCAGATAAATTGCCACTCATTCCTCTTAATATACTGTGCTGTAATTTGCAAAATCCTGAAAATCATCCCTTTTTACTAGCATCTCTGATGTTAGAACTGCATTTTTAAAACTGCATCCGAGCAGAAATGTTGCTTTTACTCACACAAATATTCTGTTCAGCTGCCTTTGATTCCACAGCCTAAGTTATAGTTGAATCAACATTTGTTTTGTTTCACAGAATGACAGAATTAGCTACATTTGTTCAAACTTCCTTGATTTACTGCTCATCTCATTATTATTACTTCAGCCTGTCTCCTCCTTCTGTTTTTTGTTTATCAGATGAGGCAAAACTGAAGAGCTTAGATCCAGGTCCAGGAAAAGGAGAATGAAAATGAGGTGTGGGAACTCCATGCTTCTGCCCACTCTAAAATGCAAATGGTATAGTATGGGCATGACGATAATTCAGCTAAATGCAAACCGAGAAATCACTCCCTTTCTGCTGTGGTTAGCCATGAGCACAATACCACATGGTGGATGGTACTCACCACCCCGTGGTTAAGTTCCCTGTTCACAGCTCTGTGCCTCTGGCTTTTCTTTCACTGACTGCAATTCTTGCTTCCCATTTCTCCATTTGTTGAGGAACAGCAGAGATACAGAAGTAACATGACACAAGGACACAAAAGATCTTGTATTCATGGCATTGGTAGTCTCCTGCTGAAGCCTTCTGCGGCACAAACACATAAAAAGCCATTGCTGGATGTTCAGTTTGCCTCCATTATCTTGCCATGTAATTGCTCAGGGTGCTTGATCCCCTCTTGGCATCACACCTGAAAAGACCATAAATTGCCTAATACCACCACCTGTTTCTGTCTACACTCTCCCTGACTCTTACCTAATCTATTCTCATCATCTTTGCATCAATAGTTGAGTGTCTTTCTAAACTTTGGATCCTAAAGCATGTCTCTAAAAATGAAAGTGAATTGTATTGGTCACCTGTATCTACTTAGCACATACAGTGAAAGCATCTTTGATTTGTCAGAAGACACCTCTAATTTGCGAATGCAGAGGGAAGCTGGACCAGTTAGAAAGAACACTATAGTATTGCAGGAAACTGGGGGAACAGACTAGGGAGGGAAGTGAATATCTCCAAGGGCTGAACTAAGATACAAGTTCAGCAATGGGGAGAACAGTGGCTGTTTGGGTAAGAGTGGATGTAGCTTAGTCTGTAAACTATGAAATCTGCTGCAAGACATCAGGACACAGCTTAACCTCAGCAAACCTTAATGGCAAGGGTAGTATTCACTCTTAGCTGTGTGTTGAAAGACTATGGACCTGAATTATGACAGGATATGAGTGCCTGCATATATCAGAACAAATGCAGAGGCTTCACAGTAGTTGTATTCTGTCTACCATTTTCACAAAGCAGCTATCATGTGCTGGGAAATTCAGATGTTTAATACAATTCTCTCTTATTAGTTATAAAATTTTGACTTTCCATTAGCAGCTACCTTTACAGGACAATTGTACTATTGTGTGGGAGATAATTATGGAATAATATAAGATTATATGAGGATAATATCAGTATTACTGAGACAGAGTTAACAGTTTTAATCTAAGATATAGATGTTTTATTCCACTTTGACATCTAGTTCTCTCAAAACCATGGAAAAATTCTCTCGCTTTAAGCAAAGGAAAAAAATTAAAATCAATTGCTTCCATTTGGGAACAGTTTTTACATGGCCTATTCAAACACTCTGCCTTTCCCAAATACGGTGTTTATGGAATTACATTGCTTAATTGTGTGTCTGATGTTACATACCTTGGTATGTCCTAGAGCACACTCAGGTAATTGTCTTAAAATGTAATAGACACCAGAAGAAATTGTTCCTTCTCATTAAACTCTCAGGAAGGATTTGCAGTAGCTGATTTGTTTGTTAAGGTGCCTTGCTATCTGCTCTAGCAAAAGGTTTTCTTGAATTAGCCACAACAGCGAAGTCCTATGGCTTTGAAATATGTCAAGCATTTCTGCTAAGTTATCTGATAAATGTCCATTTTCTAGTAGCAAAGAATTCTGTAAGAAGATTCAGTCAAGAACTGCACAAACACACTAAGCTTTCCACCAGCACCTTTTTCGTATTTTAATGAAGAAAAATCCAACAGACTTAAACTGCATTCAGGCACAATCAGCCCTCTCCATACCCTTGTATTTCTCCTCCTGAGATGCTTTTTCTCACCCAGAAGATGTAGAGCTCATCATGCCTACAATCTTCCCAAAAGGATACACAGGGATTGAGTTTCTAATTAAAACCCAAACAACATTCTCTTCCACAATACAGTTGATAAGTTATATGCCCTTAGGAGTAAACCAACGGTTATTAGAACCAATAATATGTCTAGGGAGATAAGCAAGGGAAATACAGAATTAAGCAAATGGCATTATTAGGTCATTTCTTCTTCCTCTTGTAAATTCTGAGAAATGGCAGCAGACTGGGAGAATTTAATGCAAGAATTTTGGTGCACCAAACTGCATACTTAGAATGGATTATTTAACAAAATGCTATAATACAATCTAGATTCCAGTATCTCCCTGGAGGATCAGATGTACACATTGATCCTAGAAGTATCCCGAGCTGATCTCACACTACATACACATTAAAGCACAGGGGACAGGAGAGTGCCAGGCTATAGGATTATCAGGAAAAACTGTTGAACTTGATTAGTGTTTACTACATCCAGCTTCTCCTGCCTCACTTCCCCATGTTTTTCTACTGCCTGCTGGCTATCAAAGCAATACCTTTTGGAAAAATATAGAAGGGCATCTTTCCTTTCCATACATGCACAACTATTCAAAATGAGGAGAGTATCATAATTATATGAACTAAATGTCTCAAAAGGAAACTACCAACTCTATTCAGAAGAAATTGATAAACTAGGCTGAGAAAGGCAATGCTCCTTCTCAAAAGGGGATTTTCAGAGTTGCAACACTTCCTGCCAGACTCTTCCACAGGAGGGCATAAAGCTGGAATGAAAAATAGATGTTCTGAAAGTAAAAAAGGAGAACTGAAAATACTTATGAGATGAAGTCACCAAGATAAAATGCAGGTGTACAGGAGTTGCAACAGCTGGGAAAGTGTAGAGGCAAACAGTTTCTACAGACGCTCCCTTGTCATATTGGGCAGTTACATTTCACTTTAATTGACAACTCTCTTAAAAAAGGAGAAGGAGAGAAAGTCTCAGGGCAGTAAAAAATAGTGTGCAAGCCACACTTGAGCTCCTTTGGGATACACACCTTGAAAGCTAACTGTCTGTAAATGTGAAATTCCGCTTACTTTCACTGACAAAGCCGCAGGAAGCCACACATGGTAACTATGTTTGGGTTTACTGAATTGCCTCAATAAATAAATATGAAAGCTTCTTTTCTTGACAGGTTTTTGACATAAGTTGCAGAAGAGCTGAAACTGGGCAGGGCTATAAATCTCTGCAGAGTTTTCTAGGAAGCTTGCCTTTCTTCCTTTCAGTTACTTGGAGGCAGCAGGACTGTCATTACAGTAAAATGAAGAAGGTGAAATGAGTTCACTGGAGACCTGTGAAGCATGTACATTGATAAACACACCTGCCACTACCGCTGCTAGTGATAAGAGTTTAACTGGTTTTACTACTGGAAGCAAGCAGAAGAAACAGATATGCTTCTTACTCATTTTGCAAAGGCCAACCTTGAATTGTTGATGCACAGACTCATCTGTGCACACAGCTAACAATTTAGCAAGTAGTTTTCTTTCATGCAAAATGTGACAGACAGAAAAGTCAGATCTGTAGTTATTACAAGTACGTAGATAATATATTACTAATAAATCTGCGTTAGGGCACCAGTGGAGGTCACTTGCTTCTCAGTGATCTTGGTGAGATACAGACTTACTTCTAAACTGTAGCATTTCTAGTCTGTTCAGATCATCTGAACAGCATGAAAGCAGAAATAGCTGATTATCTTTGGTAGTTTTTTCTTTACCTGAAGAGAGTCAACCACCATGTTCAAAACCATGTATTTTTTGTATGCTTAAAGACAAAACATGCTGCCCGCTAACCTTTTCAATATAAAAAAGGTCAGCTTCTAGTTGGAGATCCCTAGATAGGAGGTTTCATTCATGGCCCACGCTCTGCAGGCTTTTATCACCTTTTTCCTAGTTTTTGTTCCTTCTATCCCTGTATAACTTTTCGAAATCCATGCTGATCCTTGCCAATGGCTTGAGGTCCTGCAGGTTTCTCCCTCACTGTAAGCTCTGAGACCTGGGCCTTTTTCGTTCTGTGGCACTGAGGCCTGCAAGCTGGCTGGCTGGCTGGCTGGCTGGACGGACGTGGTGCCTTTCCCTAAGGGTCTCTGCTGACTCTATAAAAATGGCACAAAGCCTGCATAGGTCTTAGGCAAATTGGCTCCTTTTAGGAAAACTTCTTGGCCTGATCAAGTATCAACAAAACTACTCCCAGAGAATGAATTACTTAGTGTTGAATGACATGTTCATGAATGGGTGTCAGCTTTCTTTTTCTTGTTTTCCTCTGGTGAAAAAACAACTAATCCAAAGGTGATCTCAAGGGTTTATGCCCTTTTCCCCCTTTTATTGCCTCATCAGATTCTTCTCAGCCCATGACTCAGCTGTGGGTGTCCCACACCCATCCTATACCTAAAGCAGCCAAATCCCCAGCTCTGCTGTAGGTGGTGTTTTTTTGTATAGGGATACAGAACAAAAAGGTGTTCTAATAGCTCAGTGTCAATCACATCTGAATAGCAGTTGAACTGGAGAAAGCAAGAGCATCTAAACCACACCTTATTCAAGTAGGTGTTTCCTTCTGTTTTAACCTTGTAAGTTGTGCCATGAAATGAAGACTCTTGAAAACATCAGTTTCTAATTTCCCATCTTTCTAGAATGCAAAGGATTCTTTTAAGTTCATTTTCTCATTGGCTACTATACTATTGTGATAATATTCTTCTTTGCCCTCAGAAGAAGTGAGGTGAATTAAGTATTATCTCATAACTCAAAGCCTACTGCTACTTTAAAAGTGAAAAACAAGTAAAAAATCCCACCGCCTTTATCTGCTATTTAGTCAGTAAAGGAACGGCAGAGGTGTGTACTACAGCACTGGCAATTCCTGCCAGTTTCAGCTGGGATCAGGAACTTTCTCAGGTTTCAAAATCCTTTTTACACTTTAAGTTGAATATAGTACTCTACCTTGTCTTCTAGATGTGTGTACAGTTGCTTTTTCAGCAGCCTGTAAGTTGCTGAAGCTTTTAAGACTGGACGTGTATCCCATCAATTCATTTTCCACATCTGATACCTATGTCTCCTGGGCTCTCCTGCTACATTAGGTGATTTTTAACAATCTGTTGAACTCTATTCAAAGCAATAAAATTTATCAGAAGCATCTTTTCTTTTCACAGCCAGTGTATGGGTTGCCGAAAAGTGTAGTGCTTATCCTAAGCAGCACATTCCCTCTGTGCTCTCCCATGGGACTACTGTGGAACAGAGCTCTGAGACATCTTTTCATGAAGACCTCTCTGAAAGTTTAAAATAGTTTTGCTACTTTACTTTGTATTGCACTGTAAACTCTCTTTAAATCTATGTTTCTTGAAAATGCCAGCATGAAAATTCTGGAAATGCAGATCTTTGATGAAAAGACGAACGTCACATTGAGCTGGTATTTCATACTTCCAGATGCACTCAGGTATGTGGGAAGGACAGCTCACGGAACAGCAAACGCTGCTGCTTTAGCTCAGCAGCCATTAGCATCCTTCAAACTACCATGCTGTAGATCTGCTGGTATTTTTACTGAAATCAGTTCTCTTTGGTGCCACAACCATATTACTTTGAAAATCGTTGTGCTTCCTAAGTTTTTTTTTCAGCACTTCTTCTACTTATCACATAGACTTCATATGAATCAGGTAGACATATTTTTTGAAAATATGCCAGTACTTCACTTCAGGAAAAAGATGAGCAACAGCGACCTCATGATCCACCACTACATTATGTTACTGCTTCTTTTCATAGCATCCTCCCAAGGGAGCTGAGGATTGCGTGCAAAGCACTGGCAGAAGCTCAGCATTCATACTGTAAGCAAAGACCTCTCTTGCACAAAACCAAAGTGTTGCTTAGGTATACCTTTGCTTTGCATAAGACAGGGGCTGTCACTGGTTTCCAAACCATACCATCATGCCTTCCCCCACCCTCCAATTAAGTCTCCAGACACATACACACTTGAAAAAAAATAAGTTCTGAGGTGGTGATGAATTCTGCTCATCAGATACTAGTTGAATTCAATTTTTTTACTGGAAACCTCTATGATTAGGATCAAATAAATGAGCAATGGGCTCATTATTGTTCAAGTGACTACAATAAAAAGAAACATCCTAGGAAAATGTAAGCCTACTACCATGAATCTAGTATCTCTTTGCCAGCATTCAGCAATGTGATTTAGATTCAGCAAAGATTTAGATAACTGACTTCAAGTCCCCCCAGCTATACCCAGAACTTCAGTAAACAACATGAATGGAAACTCAGTCAAGAGACTGTTCCCTACAGACTGTCTCCACAGTAGCAGACAGTTAAATCTGGATATGCATGAGTTAATCCAGAAAGTGGTACACAAATTATTCACAGGGGGAGAACTTAACTCCATAACCAAACTATCAAACTGCTGGGACAGCTGTTTATGTTGCAGTAATACCAGAAACCTAACCTAAAGCTCAGACCCCGTTGCAACTAGTGTGATTCCTGCCCCAGGAAAAGTACAGCCTGTTTTCTAGTTAAAGTACACAAAGGACATAAAATCAATTAACAACAGTGAAAATAAAAGCAAAACAAATAGTAATAATACCTGGGTGGCTTTTATGTGCTGCTTTTCATCAGTAGGTCTTACAGGTGTTGACCCTGTATTGTCACACAGTCCTTAGTGTATTATCTTCAAATCAGTCTCTCCAGGGAGATACTGTTATCTTTGGTTTATATATGTGGAGCTATGATTGAAAGAGGCACCAATGTTGCACAGGAAGTAGGGAGCTGAACCAAAGTCTCACTGCTCATGCACTATATACTGCTCCCTGGAGAACTTTTGGCTTGATGCTGCTCCCTGGAGAACTTTCTGCTATTTGCTTAGCTAATGGAAAGGTACCATGTTGAAGTCTCATGGGAGAAATAGGTCATTGGAAAAGACTCAAAACAGGGTAAGGTAAGAGTTTTACGAATTTGCATGTGATTTTAGTTCATATGCATGACATAGCAAGCATAGGGGTGTATGAGGAAGGAATTGACTAATAAGTCAACGACAAGCAAAATGTCTTCACAAAAGTATTAGGAATCGCTTAGATATTAGTATTCCACTTCAAGATTTCCAAGAAGCTGATTGGTGCCATCCAACTGCAAAAGCTGATCATGAAAGTAGGTCATGTGTGACAGCTGAGAGGCTTCAACGGTTTGAGGTATTTCATGTCACAGGAAAAAAGTTGGAATTAATCTGAGTAGGTCATCTATCCCATTACCTTGCTCTGAGCAGAACTACTGATAACGATATCATCTCTGACAGACTGTTGCTATTCTAATGTTGGTGACAGTAGATAGACTGTTACTGTTGTAATGAAAGTGACTTCATTCTCCGGCAACCTACAACAGTTTTTCAATTTCATTAGATAGTAGTCTAATGCTAATACTGAAGTTACATCTTGCAGTCTGAGCTCATTACTTCTCACGAACACAGCCAGGACATGCAGGGCTGACTGCTCATAGCTGTTTTCATACACATCTTTTACAGATTTGTAGACTGATAACCTATCTTCCTTAGCCTTCTTTAAAGGACTCAGTTTGTTCAGTCTTTTTCATTCTCTGACCAAAAAAAACCCCCCAAAACCAAAACCTCTTCTCATACCTTCTCCTTTAAAATCTTTTCAGTCTCCACATCTTTTCCTGAGTGGAAATTCAAAGATGACTAAAGCACTCTGGTGCATGAAAGTAAATTCCTAGTAGCAGACAGCACCTGGGGATGGCATCACATAGAATCATAGAATCATAGAATAGTTAGGGTTGGAAAGGACCTTAAGATCATCTAGTTCCAACCCCCCTG
>JANHGB010046126.1:0-11089 GCA_026283785.1 Coracopsis vasa | reverse complement strand
TGGCTTCTTGGATGATTGTCCTATAGAGGCAGCACATCCCAGGGCTGGAGGTTCACACCACAAGAGGGGAAAACAGGGCGGAAAGGAGATCACGCCTCGGCCGCCAGCTGTTTCCAGCAGCGCATCCTCCCTGCCCCCTCCATGGCCGCCGCGGGGCCGCATGACCCACCCTGCCCCACACTTCACACAAATCTCCCTGGAGGACAGGCAGCCGAGGTGTCTTCATCCGCCCATCCACAGCAGCGTGGGTCTCTCCTGCTGATGTTTTGGGAGACTGAGTGTTTTGGCGATGCTGCAAACATCGGGCAGCAATCCTAGCGGTGTGGAGTCACAGGATCATGGAATGGTTTGGGTTGGAAAGCACCTTAAAGCTCACCCAGTTCCAAACCCCCTGCCACGGGCAGGGACACCTTCCACCAGACCAGGTTGCTCCAAGCCCCGTCCAGCCTGGCCTTGAACACTGACAGGGATGGGGCAGCCACAGCTTCTCATCAAGATGAACGTGTGGCTGGAGCACAGGATGAGGATCTCAGGATCTCTCAGGACATTAGGACTTCTTGTACTCACTTTGGTAGATGATGACAGCAGTCCCAAGGCTATCTGTGGTTTCCAAGCAGTGCCAGCCATGCCAGCTCCCAGCTGCTCTCAGAGATGACCATACAGCTGCCCAGGCAGAAGTGCTGTCACCTGGCACCGTTGCCACCCCACATCACTGACCCAAATGCCTTCAGCACCAGCCACCAATGCCAGCTTTGCCAGGGGGACTTTCCACCCTGCTCAAACATTGCTCTGGCCAGCAACCTGCTCCTGGATCCGCCAGGAGCTGGTAGTGGTAAGCTTGCTCATGTTTCAGAGTAGGGATGACAAAGACTTGCTGGAGGATGGACATGATATGATGGACCTTGGGCACACAGGGCAGGTAACAGGCACACGTGGCCCGTGGCATCATCAGGACATGCTGAGATGCCCACGAGCCAGGCTGAGACCACAGAGCACATAGCTCACTGCAGCAGGGACTGTGGTCACGTCCCACCTGATTGGCTCTGCCTTTGTGCAAATCATCTCAATGGCAGGCTCCTGTGGGCAGCAGCCACTCAGCCAGGCGTCCTTCTACAAAGCAGGTCCTTGGTCAGGGAAACCTGGCCAACAAGACCTTTGTGCTGCTGGAGAAGTTGTGACTGTGCCAGTCCCAGCTCAACCATCTCATGGTACAGAACCTGCGTGCCCAGGAGCAGGGATCCCACCTGCTGGGATGCTGTTGGGAACCATCAACCACGATGTCCTGGGAGCCGTGGGGATGGGGTCTGTGTGGGTGCTTGCCAGTGCCAGGAGCTGGCATACCCGAGGAGCAATCCCCCCAGCACTACCAAGTGTGGATCCCCCCAAATGAGGGGCTGAGAGAGCCGGGATGGTACTGGTGTCACATTAACCAGACAAGAAGGTGACCAGGGGCAGAGTCCAGGCCACTGGGGGGAGCACCGAGCACTGGGGTCAGGGTCCACGGGGAAGCTGGTCGCTGCTGGCACGGGATGCACTGCGCTGCGGTGCTGCTTGCTTCACGGGCAGCCTCCGCCGCTCCTCTTCGGGCTTGCCGCGCCATGGCCTCCAACCTGCTCCACGTCCTCCCGCCCCAGCGGCTGCTCCGGCCCCTGGCTGTGCCAGAGAGGCTGCTGCTCGGGCCGGGGCCCAGCAACGTGCCCCCCCGCATCCTGGCTGCAGGCGGCCGGCAGCTCCTGGGCCACATGCACCCCGAGGTGCTGCAGGTGAGCTGCCCCAGCCCAGCCTTCCTCCCTTCCTCCCCTCTTCCTCACCTCCCATGAGGGGATGGGAGGGCAATTGTGGTGCCAGTCAGTCCCCTGTCTCCACAGGTGATGGATGACATTAAGGTGGGCATCCAGTACGCCTTCCAGACACAGAACCAGCTGACCCTGGCTATCAGCGGCACTGGCCACTGTGCCATGGAGGCTGCCCTCCTCAACCTGGTAGAGCATGGCGACACAGTGCTGGTGGCTGTCAATGGCATCTGGGGACAGCGTGCGGCTGACATCGCCAGGAGGTTGGGTATGCCGGGGACAGCCAAATGGCACCAGCTGGGCTCACGGAAATGCATGCGGGTGGGATGCCAGATTGTGACCCCATCCCGGCGGCAGTGTCCAGTGAGTGACACAGCTTCTGCAGCCAGAGAGTGCTCCAGGTGTTTTCCAGGGTGATGTCCCTCTAGTTAAGTGGTTTATAGCTTTTCCAATGAGCAAATCCACAGCAGGCCAGATCCCCTGTGGATGGCCGTGCTCATGGTTCATGCATAACCAATTCCCCCACGGAGCGGGTGACTCCCCCGGTGAAGGCACACCAAAACCTCACCCTGCCTCTGCCCAAATGTCTCCCAGGAGCCGCTGTACATGAACTGCTGAAGGCCCCAGGCGAGTACTTCACTCCCTGGGACATCGAGGAGGTGAGTGCTGGCCATGGTGCAGGGCAGTGGGTACAAGCTGGCCCTGGGGTCAATCACCTTCCCCTCTGTTTCACACAGGGCCTGGTACGGCACAAGCCCTCAGTGCTCTTCATCACCCATGGCGAGTCCTCCACAGGGGTGCTGCAGCCGCTGGAGGGGCTGGGCAAGCTGTGCCACCGGTCAGTGCACAGTGGGCACCTGTGGGGGCTGGCAGGACCCCAGCATCACCACTGGGGATTGGGGCTTGGGGATTTACATGCCCTGGCTCTTCTCTGGCTGTGTTGTACTGGAAGTTGTTGGTTGCCAGTGAGACACGCGGCCTTGGGGAGATCAGGATGCAGGGGTTGCAGGCAGAAAGGTGTCAAGAGGAGGTGGCAGGGACGCCAGACTGAGCTCTGTCTTCACACAGGCATGGCTGCCTGCTGCTTGTGGATGCGGTGGCGTCACTCGGGGGAGCCCCCATCTTCATGGACCAGCAGGGTAAGAGCCACAGTGCCATCATGGGCACTCAGAGGACAAGGGGGCTCACAAGGGAGTAGAAATGAGGAAGGGAAGGTGGAATCAGACTCACTGCTTGCATTTCGGGCTAGCAGCACTAGAAACTGCTCCAGCTGCAGCCAGAGAGCCTGTTCCCCTTGGGAAGCCATCAAGTGTCAGGTGTGCTTGGTGCAGGCCAAACACAAATGGGACTTGCAGCATGTGCCACTCTGTGCCTCCCTGAGCTTGGGGGGGCTCAGCGTGACCCCGCTGTGAGCCTCTGGTACCTAAAGAGCTGCCTCCCCTCTTGGGCAGAGATCGACATCCTGTACTCGGGGTCTCAGAAAGTCCTTAATGTCCCCCCTGGAAGCGCACCCATCTCGTTCAGTGAGCAAGCCAGGTAGGGGCAACCCTGTATCAACACGGGGAAAGGCAATGGGGCTGACAACCCCCTGCTTTGCCAGACATCTGCTCCAGCCCTGCCCTGGAGAGTGCACCCAGCAGCAGCTCTGTATGGCCAGAGCCCTGCCTATCTCTGGGCAGCCATAGCAGCTGGAGCCACTGTGTTCACTTTGGAGAGGCCCTCCTCCAGAACTGACCCCACTCCAGAGCTGGTGGGGTCAAGGTCTGGCTCCTCCCCAACACTCTGCTTCACCAGGGAGAAAATTCTAAGGAGGAAGACAAAGCCCCCGTCCTTCTACCTGGACATGCGTTGGCTGGCAAACTACTGGGGCTGTGATGGAGAGCCGCGAAGGTGAGGGCACGCTGTGCCAGGACAGACGGCTGCAGCTGTCCCACCCACAGCCTTTTGCCCCAGCTTGAGGGCCCTGTCTTCTGGTCACCAAGTGTTCCAGGGGGGATTTGCATCCCCCCTGCGCTGTGTGAAGAGGAGAGAGGATGCTGTTCTCCCCACCATGAGCTGCAGTACTGCTCTGCGATGGGCTGGGCTGAACTCACCTGGGTGCCCCTTCGGTTTTGCAGGTACCACCACACAGCTCCAATCAACAGCTTCTTCAGCCTGCGGGAAGGCTTGGCCATGCTGGTGGAGCTGGTGAGTGGCAGCCGGCAGGCAGGGGGGTGCCAGCAGTGCTGCTGGGCTTGGGGGAGCGGTGGGTGCCAGGAGGTATCCACCAGCGGCAGAGACCTTCTCCCTCCTCTCTTCCTGCAGGGTCTGGAGAACTCCTGGGAGCACCACCGGGTCAACTGTGCCCAGCTGTGCCAGGGGCTGTGTGACCTGGGGCTTGAGCTCTTTGTGAAGGAGGAGGTGAGTGCGGGGCGAGCCCACCACCATGGTGCAGGGGCAGAGTGAGAACATGGCCCTGAGGAGCTGGAGATGTGCCTGGGCAGATTTGATGCTGGAGAAAAAGCTCACCGCCCAGAGATGCCCTCTCCTGGCAGGCTGCTGGGCTCACTGAGGGATAGGGCAGCAGCCAGGGGCTGCAGATTTAACCCAGTTTCTCTCTTCCCCAGAAAGCGAGACTTCCCACCGTCACCACCGTCAGGGTGCCTGAGGGCTACGACTGGAAGGAGATCACAGCCTTTCTCATGGACAACCATGCCATCGAGATCTCCGGGGGCCTGGGCCCCTCAGCGGGCAAGGTGGGCAGCGTGCTCCCCTCCCGCTGCCCATGGCCGGGCACCAAACCCGGCTGGAGCTGCACCCATGCACCATAATTAACTGGTGCTCCCTGGCTGCAAACAGCAAACACACAGCTGGATGCATCCCATCCCCTGCAGCGACGCATAGCGGCTCCTAACCACACACAATTGCCATGCGTAATTAAGTAACCGCGCGCATAATTAGCAGGGTGACACATCTTTAGAGGAACTGTGTGTTAAAATAGGAGCAAACAGGGAGTTGTACACATGCACTTACACCCAGCAGCGCACATGGCCGTGACCCTGCTCCGCGCTGAGCCTGTGCTTTGCCACAAGCCACTCTGCTCGCAGAGCATGGATACAAAGGTGGCACGGCAGGGAAACATTCGCCCTTCTCCCAGGTCCTGCGAATCGGCCTCATGGGCTGCAACTCAACCAGCAGGAATGTGGACCGTGTGCTGCACGCCCTGCGAGATGCCCTGAGGTGCTGCCGCCGCAGCAGGCTGTAAGCACCCCGCTCCCCAGGATGCCGGCAGGAAACACTGCAACACCCAGCAACCCAAGCCAGAGCTGGAGGGAGAAGCTGGGAGAGCAGGGGATGTGGAGGTGAGGGCTGTGGCTTGGCAGATGCAGGACCTGGCTCAAAACCCCTTCTCCCAGTGCCTGTGCAGGGTCACTCCCACCCTAATGGCCTGGCCTCCCAGATTCTCCCCTTCTCCTGGTGTCAGTGCATGGCAGCCACACCTCAAGCTGACATGAGGGCTGGATGCAGGATCTGTGCACAGGTCACTTCCCCTACCACCACCATCAACCTGCACCAGAGCCAAACAGTGCAGGACAACAGCCCCCCCCACCCCAGATTAGGCACCCTGGGATGAAACCTGCCCTGGCACACAGCTCTAATAGGGGAGCAGAGAGGCCGTGCATCTCCACCAGCTGCAGCAGGCATGTACTTGCTCCCCAGCACTATCTTTCCTCAATAAAGCAACATGGCAGCTTCCTGCTCCCTGGCCCCATAGCATACCTTGCACCCCTTCTGAGTTTTGAAACACCCAGATGGGGTGGCAGCAGGATCCCTCTCAGCTCTGCTGAGGGATTTATCACTGAATCTTGGAGAGGAGCTGGCACATTCCTGAGTGGTGTGTACCATCCTGGATCTTGTACATCTGGAACTAAGCAGAGGCAGGTGGGGAGTGACAGGAGAGGGCCCCTCGCTCTGCTTGAGCCCCGTGCCCCAGCATCTCCATCCTCCTACAGCCTCCAATGGGGATGGGTAGCACATGGCAGCAGCTGGGGGACAAACTCCAGCACATCCTAAGCTGCCTGACCCAGGTGGTTTCTGGCACTGCCACGCTCTGCCTTGCGATACCAGCTGAGGGTCTGGCATTTCCTGGCTGAGCAGGATGTCAAAGCAGGCTGTGTCCCAGCAGGATCTGTCCTCAGTGAGTAGCAGCAGGAGGGCCTGGGTGCTGGGGTCTGCCTGCCAGCTGTCAGTGTGTGCAGTGGAGGATCTGGCTAGAGAAACTGGGAGACCTGTATCCTCCCAGCTGGGGAGAGGATACCTGCAATGACCTGAATGCATGGGGATCCCCCCCAGCCACTCACATGGCCTCAGGCACGCACCATCCTGGATCTCCTTCCCATACCCACCTCTGGCTAAGAGGAACCTGGGAGATTGCAGCATGGGAATGCTGCTGAGCAGCTTCTGCCTTCCCAGGAGGGACAAGAGGGGAAGCAAAGCAGGATTGTGCTCTCCTACATGCAGTGAGGAGGGCTGCAGGCTGTCCTGGAGAGGCCCCAGGGAGGGATCAGGCATCCAGCTGTGCCATATTGTGCCCAAACTAATCTTGGGCTGGTCCAGCTGGATGCTTGGCCCCTCCTTGGGGCTGGGTAGCTGTGCTGGCAGGCAAGACGTGTGTCATCCTAGCACTGCTCCCTCCCTCAGCCTGCCCTGGCAGGCACCTCATCACGCTGCTGCTGCCGGATTTCCAAGCTCACTCCCAAAGCCTGAGCAAGGATCAGAGAGCTGCCACCCTCCCTGTGGCCAGGGTTCAGCTCCCATGAGCAACTTGGGGGGGGTCCTTCAGTTACCGTCTCCTCCCCTGTTTCCTTGAGCTACTTGGAACGTGGCTGAGGTTTTTCCCACAGCACAGGACAGCAGGTTTGATATCCTGAGGGGTGACTTCATCCCCCTGCTGACGTGTTCCTCCACTTTCCCATTCCCTTTTTTGCCTGCATCTGGACGTGCTGCCAGCCATGGGGTATCCCCAGAGCAAGGTCACCCTGCTTTGTGCACGGCTGAGCTGCTCACTGCCAGCAATGGGGAGAGGCAGGGATGTAGTGGGCCTCTTCCATGGCCTTCCAGAGGTTGCCTTCATGGAAGCCCCTGTCACTGTGCTGCCCCTTGAGCTGGAGCAGCTCCTGCCACCTCTTCACCACGGGGACAATGTCAAAACAGATGGTCTTCCAGCCATCATGGATCAGCAGGGAATGCACCATGGCATCTTCCTGCAGATTTTCAGTGCTGAGATCACTTAGACGTGAAAGGTCTGGCTGTGGTTAGGAGGTTACCGCAACCAGTCCTGCGGGCTGAACCCAGGTGCTGCAATGCCCATGGGCACGTCTCACCTCACTCAACTCATCCCCTTCCAATGCTGCGGTTTGGCTGTGGTTCCCCAGCAAAAGCCTTTCTCCAAACTCCACTGGTGTGGTTTTCGGGAAGGAGCATCGCTTTAGCAGGGCTCAGGGCCAGCGGGTGTGGGCTCAGCAGGAAGCCCCGAGCAGCTGAACAGGGCCATGCTGCTGGGTGGCTGCACAGTGCCAACACAAACAATGTAGTCCAAGAAAAATGGACCAAGAAAGGTTTCAGGCTGTGGGGGTAGAGGAAGACACAGAGCTCAGTCTTGAACATGGAGAAAGGAGGGGCTGGGTTAAGAATTCTAGACCTGCTGGTCCTCCCACATCACCTCTCCATCAGGGCTAAGATTTACTTCAAGAAGCTCCTTTGAAAATGGAAATTCATGAAGAGCTGATGGGATCCGCTATGGGCATTCCCAGGGTCCGTTCCCACCATGTCCTTCCCAGGAACACCATTCCCAGCTGGGGGCCCATGCAGGGGTCAAACCCATGCCCAAAGGCCCTGGTCCAGCCCTGATGCACTTCCAGCTCACTCTCCAAACAGCCTCCTCCAGGCAGCAGGAGGCGCTTGGAGTCCAGGAGAGATGGGGGTTTGGGTGAGCCAAGGACACCAAGTCCCTGAGGAAACCCTCTCTGAGGACTAAAGGCAGAGGTGTGTGAACGCTGTGTGGAGCTGCCACCTGCCAAGGAGAGTGCCATCAGCCCAGGGTAGATTCCCAAGGATGACTGCTGCTGTGGAATGGCAGGGAGTAGTTTGCATCTCCTCTTCCTTAGCTGAGGGCAAAACCTGTCCCAGCACATGGCAGGATGCTTGCTCGTTCATGCAGGCTTTGGATGGGCCATGCACACAGGTACTTGTGCCCCAGCCTGTCTGAACAGGAACCATCACCGAGTTGGGTTCCTCAGCCATGCTAGAGGCAGCTCCTAGCCAAGGAAGCATCCCACTGGCCTCCACACCTGGCTGAAGCAGGAAGCAGTGTTGGCAGCGCACGATGGCCAAACCAAGGAGCTCTTTCAGGTGCTGGAGGACTTTGACTGGAACCAGGCACCCTGCACCACCTTCCTGCTCCATCACACACTGAGTGCTGGTCCAGTCCTCCAAGTTGGTCCTCAGAACACTTCCAGATATTGCAGGTGTCCAGTCCCAGACGGTGTCCGGTTGGGGTTTCCCCAGGCCAGTACCCCAGCACCTGCAGGGCATCACTGTGAGTCCACAGGGGGACTTCCATAGTGACAGCATCCCCGGAGGCACAGAGAGAGAACTCAAAGGCTTCCAAGTCCCTGGCATAGTCCGCAAGGGAGCGGGGCTCCCTAGCATGGACATCCTCCAGCAGGGTCAGCAGGGTGTCCTCGGCCTGCTGGGAATGCTCCAGCCACTGCCTCTCATGGGGCATGATCGCCCTGAGGGAGCTGTGCCAGTGGGAAGCTCTGGCTGCCATGGCAGCTCTGCTGCTGTCCCAAGCCTGCTCAGAGCAGGAGCTGAAGTATGCGGGCAGGGAGAGCAGGGCTGGGAGCCAGCGCAGGGTGGGTGGAGGGAAGTCACAGCCAGGCATTGACAAGCACCGCTGCTGGGCACATGCCAGGGAGAGCTGCTGGGAGCACCATGTCCTCCCAGGGCAGACCCAGGGCGGGGAACCAAGTCACACCGTGGCCTGCCAGGCAGTCCAGGGGTGTGATAAGGAATGCTCAGCCAGTGGGTCACACCAGGACAATGCTGTGGTCTCCCATTCCTCTCCTGGCACCCAGCCTGTGTGTCAGCCACATCCCCTCACAGCCTGTGACAGATGAAGGCAACCCACCTCCCTCCCACCCTGGCCCAGCTCATCTCAGCTGCCTGAGGCTGCCTGGGCAAGTTTGCTCCCAGCTTGTGTTGCGCTGTGCTGGGGTGGCTGTGGGAGGGCTGTGGGACCTCGCACCACCACGGAAGTGCTCAGCACAGTGCTGCTGGCCCAGACCCATGCCCAGCCAGTGGACACACAAGGCTCAGTCTCAAGCTTACCAGCTGTGGGCAGACCCCCATGCCCGTCGGCCTGGCAGAGCCCTGGTCCCAGCCAGGCTCCCCTCCAGTGGGCCCCAATGTCACCCCGGTAACACCGGTTCCCATCGGCACTGTTGCCCGGCGACGGCGCTGGCCGCGGGGAGCATCGCCACGGGCGGACGCGCAAACCGGCGCTTACGACCCCAGATCCGGCGGGCAGCGGGAAGCGGCGGTGCCCAGCCCAGCCGCCGCCAGGAGGAGCAGATGCTGCGGAGACCAGGGCTGTGCTCAGAGCTGAGCCGGGTCTCGTTCCCCTTCCGCCTGCCGAGAGCTGCCCGGGGCAGGCTCAGCCCGTGGACTTAGGACAGCTCTGGCCACAACAGGGCAAAGGCCGGATCCTGCTTCCCCACTGACTTTCTGGCTGCACCCCAGTCCAACTGCATCTCCCACAAATCCCGGAGAGGGGAGGTGCATGCCGTGCCCGTAAAGGACTCTCCATCAGGGACTCTAGTGATAGCACAAGGGGTAATAGGATTAAACTTAAACATGGGAAGCTCAGGCTAAATGTGAGGAAGAAGTTCTTTATTGTGAGGGTGGTGAGGCACTGGCACAGATTGCCCACAGAAGTTGTGAATGCTCAATTCCTGTCAGTGTTCAAGGCTACGTTTGACAAAGCCTTGGGTGACATGGTCCAGTGTGAGGCATCCCTGCCCATGGCAGAGGGGTTGGAAATTGATGATCTTGAGGTCTTTTCCAACCCAAACCATTCTGTGACTCCTGGGGATGGTGGGTGACCCACTGGCTGATCAGGGTGGGGAGATAAGGCTGTCCCCCTGGGCAGCTTGATGCTGGTGGGGGAAACAGCACGACCCTGATGTCCTGCTTCCATCAGTGCTAGAGCTTTGGCACCAGGAGGAGCAAGTGTGATGTGACCCCCCGGCTCCTCACTGCCTGTGGCACCCGCACTTTGTGGATCTCCTGGTGCCACCATTGAGAGATAGGTACTGCAAAATCTTGCCCTCTGCCCCTTCCCGCAAGCCAGAGCCTTACCCTTTCCCCTTCCTCCTTTCCCCTTCTACTTCCTCCTTCCCCTTTTTTTAAACTCCTTTACCTTCCTCCTTCCCTTTCCCCTTTCCCTTCTCCTTCCCCTTCCACTTCCTTTTCTCTTTTTCCTTCCTTGTTCCCCTTTTCCCTTTTTCCTTTCCCCTTCTTGCTTTCCCTTTCCCTTCCACTTTCTTTTTTTTTTTTCTTTTTCCCTTCCTTTTCCTCTCCTCAACAGGCAGGGGACCAGGATCAGGCCCTGGAGGAGCAGTTACTCATGCTACCAGGCACAGGGGGGCTGTGCTGGGGCAAGTCGCATGGCGAGGCACAGTGCAGGGCCGGGCCTTCAGAGCAGTCCCAGGACACGTAGCCCAGTGATGGGTTCATACACAGCATGTCACCATTGGAGGTGAGACTTTGAGGAAGATTTCCTAACAGGAATGTCAGGCCACGGAAGACATGGCAGGAGCGCATGGTGCTCAGTCCAAACGAGTCACTGGGAGGCTGGTGGGGAATGGCCTGGCACTGGCAGAGGGGCAGGGCTGAATGAGCTAATCGTTTGTTTTCCATCTCAGCATTTTATGGTTCTACGAATTTTTGCTCCATTAGAGACAGGAAGGAGAAAACAACCCCGAAAGAGCAAGGGCAAGAGAGAAATACGGAAAAAAAAACCAGGGCATGGGAACACTCGACATGGCAGGGGTGTATAGGCAGCTGCAGCAAGCCCCTGGCATCCCTCACCCAGCTTGATCCTCCACAGGATCATAGAATCAGAGAATGGTTTGGGTTGGAAGGGACCTTAAAGCTCATCCAGTTCCAACCCCCTGACACAGGCAGGGACACCTTTCACCAGACCAGGTTGCTCCAAGCCCCATCCAACCTGGCCTTGAACACTGCCAGGGATG
>JANHGB010046125.1:0-33850 GCA_026283785.1 Coracopsis vasa | reverse complement strand
TCATCCTGCCTTTTCCAGGAAAAATACAGCCTGAGCTGAAAGCACTTGGTAGGTCCCACCTGATCACACCCGCTTCTGAAACTGATCCCAAGGCATCAGAGGGATGTGTTCTTTTGTCACATTAAAATCATACATGTCAAGTTGGGGTGAACTTTTTGTATGTTTTCTATGAGATGTATGCTGTCCTTACATGGAAGCAGCGTGGGAATTGAAGAATTTTCTCCTCACAGCAATTCAGTGACACAGGCTGGGCTAGAAATCAGGATTTAAGTTACAAATATTCCTTTATGTAATGCTGTGCACCTGACATGAAAGTATGAAGTCCATCTAATATGAGTCAGCCTCTGCATGAGCTGTCAATACAAGGAAATGCAGGAGAGTGATGACGCAATGGTTCAGTTTACAGGAAGAGATTTGCTGTGTCCAGTTTCGAGCACACTCAATGTAGGAAAGACAGAGATAAACTGGAGCACATCCAGCAGAGGTGTTCAGGGTCTGGAGCACTTGCTCTGAGAGGCGAGGCTGATGGAACTGGACCTCTGTAGCCTGGAGAAGGGGAGGCTTAATAGCAACCTTCCTATATCTATGCAGAGGTCATGAAGAAGTTGAAAGCAGGCTTTTCATAGCAGTACATAGCAGGAGGATGAGAAACAATGGGTGTAAGATAAAACAAGAGGGATTGGATACAAGGAGAAACCTTTTCACCTTGAGGGCAATCAAGCATTGGAGCGGGTTTCACAGAGCAATTGTTCAGTCTTCTCCCTTGGATGTTTTCAAGATCCGATGGATAAAGTGCTGGGAAGCCTCATCTGATCTCATAGGTGGCCCACCTTTGAGTTGTAGGTAGCAGGGGATTGCACTAGATGACATTTCAAGGTCTCTTCCCACCTGAATTACCTTATGACCATATTATTCTTGTATAGCCTTTCTGACATGGACTTGAATGTCTGCATCCTCTGAAACCAAGGATATTTCTGCTGGTCAGCAGTTGAGGTAAAGAGCTGACTGTGAACAGAACCTACTTCAGGTTATCAAAGGTCTTGGAGAGTCGTGGAAAGAAAGAAGATTCTTAGTTAGTGATTTTATTCAGGCTCTGGAGCTTGGATTTTTGATTTACTGACCCAAGTAGATGATATTAGCTAAGAATACAGTATGCGGTCCGAATAAGTAAATCACATGTCTGCAGGAATCATCAAAACTGTACATGCTACTCCATCTGGTGGGGGAATCAATAACAACTTCCAGTGTTTAGAAGGTGGAGACATCCTTCAATTACAAAGACAGGGTTTTCACAGTCTGTTTAAGTATCTGTAAGCAAGTGTCCTTTCTTTTGCAATACTGACACTACACAGGACAGATGGGAAATCTTGTTTGGTGAATTTTGGTTTTCAAAAAATTCTACAGGTATAATTATTATTTTTTGTCCTGTTCCCTTTCTTAAAGATGAGTAACTCAAATCGATGTGGTTGATGGGTTGCAAACAAAAGACACAGTCCTGAAGAGTTAGGCCTCCTCTTTTGTACATGTTGTAGGCTCAGAACATGAGAATGTGTGCTAAAGTACCCTGAGTGGATCTCTGAAGTTTGTCTTTGTGGTGCAGGATTGCATTCCGTCTGTTGGTGGAGGGGTAGCTCAGTAGTTCCTGATTAGCACCTCTCTATACAACATCAGCAGCTGAAAGTTTCTTCACCGAATTCTGCAATGACCCTGCATAGAGGTAAATGAAAATGCCAGTGTTGACAGTGCCTGGAAATAACATGAAGCATGTTAGGATGGAATTAAAATCTCATACATTTTTGGAAGATTATAGGAATAAAGGTCGTGTTGCCTTTTCCATGAGCTATGAGATTCCATGCCTGGTAGTAATTTATCTCTTGAAGTAGAGAACCTCATGAGAAAAACAGATAACCTCATAAGAAAAAGTAAAGTCTAAGCAAAGATTTATATGGATTTCATAGGTGTCGTTTTGTTAGCATTATGTAATCAGTGACAACTACATTTTATTTCAAAGTAACACACATTGAAATGGAGAGAGAGGTCAGAGATGGTGAGTCTCAGTCTAAATCTGCATTTCTGTTTAGATATACAGGCAGAGGCTGAGGATTATGTTGATTATCATGGGGACTCACATACACTGTTTATTCCTCTTGAGCTACAAAGGGAGCAGCGAGCAGCTTTCAGGAGTACAATTGATTCATTTTGGTGAGAAATAAGCTTTTATTTGGACCAAAGAGGGTGTTGCAGTGCTTCACAGCCATGAAATCTTCAGTTTTGCTCTCCTTCTGCAGTGAGTAAGAATGTCTGTTTGTTTATTGTATGATGGCAAATTTGTAATTCAGACGTTTGTTGTAGAGACCGACTGATGAGTAATGAGATCTAGTCCCTTCTAATCTAGTTTGAATTGAATATCTGATCTCGAAGAGAAAGGGTTTATTTCACAGTCCCCAGCACTTGCCAGAGGTCCACTTGATCTGAAGACATAAATCCTTAAGATGCTTTTTCAAACTGAGAGTTTGACTAGAGACTTTACTGCTATAGGCTTTCAGATCTCTTTCATAAGGCCAGTTCAAGGAAAATCTGTGGCCTTGTAGCCCAGTAGATGTGATCTTGCCATTAATTATAAGAGGCCACAGGCTTTGTCTGAAGTTAAGAGCTGAGGCCTCAGGCTTTGTCTGAAGTTAAGAGCTGAGGCCTCTGGACTTTTCGGGATTTGTATGGACTTGTCTTGGCCTGCCTGCAGATTTCTTTTAGCTTGTTTGCCTGTAATAGTGATTGTCTAATGACCAGGTAACTATTATTTTGTTTTAGCTTTTGATCAGCTTTGAACAACTTGAATACTGATAGTTCACAGTTCCCTTCCCCTGCACTGGAGCTATCGTGGTTAAAACTCATAGAAGCAGTGGAAAGGAAAGCATACCACCAAAAAAATGTGTAGATATTAAAATGTGTGTGTGCAGGTTTAACTGAATATAATTTGAACTGTGACTTGTTAGCATTATTGTAACTGGATGGGTAATTCTTTCATTAGATTGTTAAGACTTGAGCTAGACTCATGGTAAGTTTGTGACTTTGCATATATGGTGTGTTCTTTTTGCCGTTAACATTTCAAGTGTTTCATACTTGAATTCAAGCAGTCTGTAATGTAACCTGAATGATTTGGTAGCAAAGATTAGGAAACAATCATGACGGGTTGTATATCCCTGACTGATACAGCAAAAGTGTCTTGGGATGACCTGTCATGAAGGGGTGCTAGAGCAGATGAATCTGTTTCCAGAGGTTTTTCTCAGAGGAGAGTAAAGGGAAAAGCTCTGGTCAAGGAAGGTGTGTTATTGTGTCATGAGTTGCTCTCATCCTAGAGAAGCAAGATGTATGACTTTTTTGACTCTTTAGGTAAAGACTTGCACATTTGGCCTTCAAGCACTTTACCCAAGTATAGTGAATATGTGGTTTATTTTATGAGATATTATTTTGGGATGATTCAAGCAGTTATCATCCTGTGATACCAAGATCTGCTGTCTTTAGAGAAAACTTTTAAATACTTCTAAATTCTGAAGAAGCAGGAGGAAAACCTCGATGTTTAAAGTTTATTTACTTTGTCTAGCAGTAAATACAGTGATTTGAGCAGAATAGTCATTGCATTTCAGAAGATGTCTGAAGAGAGCAGGTCTGTAAAGGAGGAGGGTCTGTTATGGTGTTCAAAGAACATCAATAACAGAGGAAGTGAAGCAGCTACTCTGTCATTTTAAAAGACTGGAGAGCAAACCACACCAATATTAAAAGGAAATAATGTAAACCATAGGCTGTTTCCTGTGAGGCCAAAATGCAGTCTCTACAATTCAAATTGTACTTTGTATTTGTGAAGGACAGATTTAGACCCACGAGAGAAAGAAAAGCTGTGAAGAAGAGGAGGAGGGCTAACAGCTTACTTCTTGGCTGTTAACATTGAATAATTAAACACTAACAGCCAAAAGGAAAGCTGTTGTTTTCCTAGTCCAAATACCCAGCCAGGAATAAAACATTAAGCAGCTATACAAATGATGTCTTTCATTTTCTTTTCATAAAACAAACCACTAAGTTAAACAACATATACTTTGGATACATAGAATATAAGTACATTTCATATAGCCAGAAGTGTAATTTCTGGAATTTGTGCTTTGCATGTCACGGGTAAACTGAACATTACTTTCTGTGCTGAGTTTTTCCTTTAAAATTCATTGCACATCTGTGGAAATTAAGGCTAGTATCACTTAAAGCCATTACTACTCTATGGTAAAGAACACGTAAAGGGCTTGTGTGTCCGAAATCTTACCTGTTTGGGGTTTTTTTCCAGCTATAATATTTGATCCAAAAATTTTATTATTTACTAACCCCGTCCTGCTTCTGGAATGTGAGTCATTAGTCTGTGCTTTTACTGATGGAGAGTCTTAAGGTGTTGTGGCATTAGACTCTGGTCCCTGCTCCTTTTTGTAGTATTTTCACAAAAGAACTTTTGAGAAGTTCTCAAACCTTAAGTTTACGAGAGAGGAGAATAAAACAAGTTGTTTTGTGGGTAGTTTTCGCTGAGTGTAAAGCAAGGATTGTAAAAATTAGAGTGAAACAGACACCACATTCATGATTTCAGACTACAACCCATTCCCATTCACACGTTTTACACTGTAAGAAAACTCAGAGGAGAAGGGGGGGAGGGGAAGCTAGGAGAAAAACAAGACATATGAAATGAAGGAGAGATGGTGTTTAGAATCCAGTATGTCTGACAGAAGAAAAAACCCCCAGAGCCAGAAAATTGTCATCAGGTAGCGGTGATGTCAGTCTAGAGCTCCTTCCAGCTTTGGATCACAAGGCCCATCAGCATTGCTCCCCATACACAGCACCCCTTCACAGTCACTCATCAATCAAACAACTCTGAAAATAAAGAGCACATGTCATCAAATTTGTGGAATTCTTCCCTTCCTGTTTATGCAAGAACTGCCAGATCACTTATGTTGCTGCTCCAGCTTTCTGTCCTCGGAGAGGCGGGTGATTTTTCCTTTCCTAGTATTAGAGTAGGTAAGTCCTTTCAATTCTGGTGTGAAACTTAAATGTTGTTGTAACAAGACAATTTCATACTGCACAGGACACTGGGACCTTTGTGGGAATGCAGAGGTTATATCTTTGAAAGGCTATTTATTCATCTCTATACAGCTCCTTTGCCACCTTGGATGAGGAGGGATAGAATAACAGATCCAAAATACACTGTTTGCCTATGCAAAAGCCTTCATACTTGTTTATATTGGTTGGGTTCGAGTGCTGGAACTGGCAGATTGCTCCGACGAGGGCATAGGAGCAAAGTATAGAGGCACATACAATATATGAAGTTGGGACTCAAAGGCTGTATCTGAGTTGCTAGCTAAAATGGGCCAGGGACTTCTCTGAGATCCTGGGTCCAACAGGCATGGTTGAGGTCATGTTTGTACAGATCAACCCCCTTAAGCCGTCCTGCCCATCAGAAAGGCTAGGTGCATTTGGTGTGGCTGTTGACCTGCATTAGCTCTTAAAGCATTTCTGGGATCAGCAGTGTCATTCAGCCTGGGCCAGAGCTGTGCTAGAAAACATGCTGATGGTGAGGCTGGTTGCTTGTCAGTGCTCAGTTTGCTTGGGTAGGTGTAGTCAGAGGTTCCCATGTTATTCTGGAATACCAGGTACAGGACAAAATAGTCCTATTTCAGTGAACTGTCATCTGTATGTACTTCACTCCTACTCTACCTACATCTTCTTCAGAAGTGTCATAAGAAGTAGAGATCACTCCGTCTAGTAACCAGCACTCCTTTCTCTAATAAAGCTGTATACATAAGGAAAAGGTTGACATTTGTATTAAAAACATTAAAAAAATAGCAGTACTTCTGCTGGCAGTTTTCCCAGCACACCATATGTCGACCTTCACTGGTCAATGTAAAAACCACAATCAACTGTTACGGGATTAGTGTTTCACATCAGATGTATCACCCCACGCTTTGCTTTCTCACTGATGCCACCCATTCCAGGTGACTTCAGGCTCCCTTTGTGTGACCTTTTGCTCAATGCTGCTTCTAATGTGTGTTTCTACAGAAACCATCTCAGGATCACAAAACATAGCCCGCATGTTCCCCAAAGCCAAGATTTCATTCATTCTTATGCATATCTGGGCTTGGACCTAGTTTCTCCAGTGTTGCTAGTCCAGCCTTAAAATATTCTTTGCAAAGCTTTTTTTTTGTTGGCTTCCAGGTTTCTTTCTTTGATTTTCAGAGGAATATCCAGTTCCTCTTCCATACCTGTCCGTGTTTTCATTCTCTTTTACCCACAAGACAAATTTCTGAGGGCTCTCCACCCTCCCAGCTCATGAGGACAACCTGATGCCTGTTCTTTGCTGGTCTTTGCTCCATATGCTGAAGACGAAAGCTTTGTATATTTTAATGTTCTCCCATAGCATTAATTCTTTATATCCAATATGAATTATTGGCAGATTAACAGCAATCTGGAAAAGCAGATGGTGCTTTCCAGACCTCCCTCCTCCTTCCCTGTCATGGTTGAAAGGAAACTAACATTAATGCAGCCCCAGCCTTCAGTGAGAGCGCAAGCCTACTCAGTGTGTCAGGCTGCCAGTTCTTTAAGTACAACTTTATCTTATCTATGTGCTTCCTATTTCTTCTGGATATAGAAAGAAACCTCCAATACATATCAGTATTTTTATCCTGTAGTTACAAATGCAAATATAAAACCACCATATAATTACATCCATGTATAATCACATAAATATATATCAGTGGCTCTGCATTTGTACTACTAAATAAATGAATGTGTGTTCACAGAAATGCATATGTATATATATGTGCATACATAATACATCAGGTATTTGCGTGTACTTCCTAAATCCATTGGGCATCAATATTGACATGTTTCTCTGTGGAAACTGAAATTTAGTCTGATTGAAAGTTGATAGCATGGCTTGGGATGGCAAATGTCCACCAACTACTGATTAATCACAGATATCTTCCCTGCCTAGAAACAGACCCGCATATTACTTTCTCTGCACAGTTGCACTATGCCCTGCCTTTATACTTACATTGTGTTTGACATCTTTTCAGTCTTTCTCTGCTGGACAACTTCCTTCAAAGATTTCATGTCAGGAAAACTCATCATACTGGTTGTATGTGTGCCTTTTCCCTGTACCTGCAGAATTATTTGTCTCTGATTATACTCTTAACAATGGATAAGAACTAGTTTGGATGTGCACTAATACACCTCAAGCTCGCTCTTCAAGCTGCTGCCAGGAAAACATTCACCAACAATTCTTTTGTTTCATAAGATAAGTTTAGTATGAAATTGAGTATGAAAGATTAGTATGAAATTCACTGAAAACAGCAGAAATTGGTAGGAAATAATATATGCACATGTATGTACACATCGACACACAGAGGTTTCAGTCTGAGACGTACAACCTCTTTATGGCAGACGCTTTCCCTTTGTTTTCGGTAGTCTATTTTTTGCCGTCTTTCCTTCCAGCCTGCAATTAATAAAGTCAGTCACAGGGGCAGGGAAATTATTTATTCTTTATTCTTCATCCTTTGGTATACTAATAGCCTATGCTGTTCCTTATTGCATTACTTGTAAGAAGAGTTTTAATGGAAACCTTTTCAAGACAGAAAGGATCCCACAGCACTGGGGAGTTAATGAGGCCTGAGGTGCCCTCCTAAATTCTGCACTTCTGCACTACTTACTGTATTTACTTTTTCAAGAATAGTGTTAAGTCACTTGGTCACAGCTTCCCTACATCTGATGGCAAGAGGCTACCTTGCCAGTGAATATAGCATCAATGAGTATGGAGTCTTTGATGGTAAGCACTGCAGGGAGAGAACTTTGGCTGGGATGTGGTGGAATTTGTGAGGTTTTCTTGTGTTTTATTTTGGCTTTGTTTCTCTGTTTTGTTTGTGTTTTGGATGTTTGGGAAGTAAGTGTACTCCAGGCAAATCTTGAAGGATAGCTGGTTTTCCGTCCCGCCATCCCCGCGCAAGTGCCATCTCATTTAAGATCAAGGAGATTAATGAAATAATTAATCTTTAAAGATAATTCGGAGCCCCATGGTGGAAAGTAGAATTTATTTATTACTACTGGTTTCTGATGTTATTTCAGACTGTTACGTGCTCATCATATAAACAACCCCTTGCACTTACTCAGCTAGATACTTACACTCCAAAAAGAGTAGCATATGGGGTGAAAACCAGATGCCCCTGCCCACATAAAAGCTCTATACGTTTTTTTGAATGTACTCAGGAAACAGTCACGATCTTCTTCCCACTCTCACAGGAGTCAGCTGAATGCAGCCAAGCCCCTGTTTAGCTCTCTGTGACTGCTGGTGTAGCCTAGGCTCTCCTTGGTGGGAAAATGGGACAGACTGTCTTGTCTCATAGGATGTTCCATCATGCTCCTCTGAACTTTCCATACTCTGTGTGTTAATTCTCCTTACTAACATAATCTTCCTTTTTCCCTCAAAGGCTGTCTGGGTTTTTCTACTTCGTTCATCTCCAGTATCTAGCTCTGTATCTCATTCTTTGCGTCTGTGGAGCAGTTAACATCATCAGGGACCTTCTTCCCGATTGCACCCTATATGCAGTTTTGGCCTCTGTGCCCAGAGGCCAAGTTTGCATCCTATCCAAAGACTGCCTTTAATTCCTCATCTTGTTAAATCAGTATTTCAGATGAGAACCCGTTACAAAGCCTCTAATAAATCACAACTTTCATTTCTGTCGCATCTTCATTTCTGACCACTTTCTGTTCAGAGGTCACTATTTATGTCAGCCATTAATTTTTTATAGACTCCCTCCAGCTGCCTTGCTCCTGCAGTTTGTTGGCATGTGCAATTGTAACAGAATATGCTGCTCTGAACACCAACACAGGTCCCTTTCCTTGTGGCATAAAATCTTTGAGATGATGGGTTGGTTTGTTGTGTGAAGCAGAGGTCTGGTTCCATGCTCTCCTAGTGACCCGCCATGCGGGGGCAGAACAGCTCCACCTAGGAACATGAAATGGGTTCTCCCAAAGAGAGCTGGTGGCTCTGCAGCTCACCTCTCCACAGGAGCAGATATTCCACTGAGGAAACCTGCAGTGTAAACTGAGTTCCTCAGAAGCCCTTTGGGTTCAGGAGAGTCTCATCGGTCTTGTGTTGTCCTGATGCACATTTGCAATAGTGATTTGACTGCTTTTACTGTAGCCCCAAGACATAGGAAGCCCACAGTCGTGAGAAATGTCATACCTTCTGCTGCACCTGGATTGTCAAACAAACCAAATTCAGCTCAGAATATTTAGTGAAGATCAAAACGAGCCAAAAGCACACATGACTACTGTGTGCTGGAAGCATCATTCTGTAGCCTGGGTCAGGTGTGATACCAGTGGGAATTGGATACATAGAGGAGCTGCATGGCATGCAGAAGTCTCCAGTGTATGAACCTCTGACTCTCCTGTGTATTTATCTGACTCTCCTGTCCATTTATAAGCTATGCAGAGGTATGGCTTTCTGGTAGGACCTATATTGTTTTAATAGCCTACTTATTTCAAGAATTCTGGGCATGGACAGTAGGTCTTTAAAGGCATTGGGATATTTTTAGTGATGCTATTCTGAAAGTCTTCCATGCAGAAATTGAAATACTGTTTTAAAAAGTCTCTGCAGCTCTAAGTCATATGAGTCACTAAAAGGGTTTCTATCTTCCTTTTTAGGTTGTTAAGAGTTTATTTCTCCAGTAGATTCTTACTTTGCTCTCCCAGAAAAACTGATGGGTTTGTTCTTTCAGTCAGGGTAAAAGGTGTTATTGAAGGCCTTTTGATCCGTTTTTCTCATGTACATCAGATGATGGAGGTAATGAATGGACACATACTGTCCATTCATTATGTGCACATGTTAGCGCTATGACTAACATTTGACTTCAAAATACTGTTTAATACTGCGTTTGGACTGTCATCTGTCCTGTTGGCAAAGGGACATATCATTAAAAGCCTGAATTCAAGCAAAGATTCTTTGTATTTCCATCTTTTATTGAAAGTGAACATATATACAAAAAGGCTTAAATGGGGGCAGAGGGGAGTACTCCTGCTCTCCCTTCCACTTCCACCTACAAAGGAGCTTCCCTTCTGAACTGAGTGACAGTATATTTCTGGTAACACCTGAATTTCAGTCCTCCATATCCTGGTCTGGAAAAACTTCCCACTGAAATCAGTGAAAAATGCTAAAAAATTCTGTTTTACCAAGAGCTGCAAGAAATAATGCAAAGCTTTTAAAAAATATCTGAGTTAAATCCAATTCCTTAAATCCCTGATGGAGGAAATCTTATTACCTTCAACACTATTATATACAGGACAAAGCCTGTGAGCTTTGCTGAGTGATTGAAAAAGGCAAATTAATGGCAGCAGTTGAAATTACCTGTAATTATCAGTGACACCAGGTCAGCATCATCTCACTGGCAGTCTCACAGAGTGGTGACTCTGACTGGTTTGGAATTTATACAAAACTGCAAAACAAAACCTGACCTCCACAATCAGTGTAAAGATATCTCTGGAGCATTTAAGCATCTGAATTCAAATCTACTGTGTAGCTGCATTCATCTTTTGAAGAGCAGCTAAATTCTGAAGCAAAGGGTCCCAAGCGTTTTCCTGGTTAAAATCACCTCTCCTTTCCCATTCATATTTACTCAGGCCTCTCCCTTTGCTGTCACCATCACACAATGTCTCTGCAGCAACTATAACAACCGCTTATATGGAAAAGTAATAATAGGAAGGCGTTTAATGAATTTTAAGCTGACTATAATGTAATTTAGCAGCTGGAAACACAGGGAAGAGCCAGCACAGTGTGACCTGACAGCTCTCTATGGATTGTCAGTGGTCAATGTAGCACATATTTCAGCACTGTTCTCCAGGGTATGCTGGCGATGTTTCTTTTCTCCAGCTACATTCCTGATTTCAATTAAATCAGAGTCTGAAGTACTCTTTCTGATATAGTTAATACCTTCCAATAAATGCTCTTGGCTTTCTTTCTCCCCAGACACTGTCCTTCCTCATACTTCTTCGCTCAGTGAGTGAAGCAGACATCACCTGAAAAGCAAAGATGTTATTTTTAGAGAGACTAGAGCCAAAGTTTTGTCTTCAGAAAGCAGGGAAGGAAGAAAAAAAGGTCCTTTGGTTACATAACAATAATTCCTCCATTCCTGGGAACCTCTCAAAATCTTTCTTTTGTTCCTTCAGTGTTACTAGTTCAATACTAGGTCCACAGTGTTCTTGCGTTTTTCACTCTAACGATAACTATAAAGGAATTTCCAACATAAAGCTACTCATCAAATTATGCAGCTGAAGTTTTTAGTTTGCTGGGAACAAGCATGCCTTAAAGTTCTTTTCTCTTTATTTTCCACTAAGTATATGAGCCAAATTGTTAACACATTGACCCAATGCCTTTGAGGCATTATAAAGCTTTTTATGACAGCCTACAATTAGTATGATATAGTTTCTTTTGAAGGAGGCTTGCAACAGGTGTCTTAGCTTTCTGCTCCTTGCTTCCATCACCTCCAGTTCAATGCAGTTTAACACCATTTATTAAGATCACCCTTGTTTCCAGTTCAGATGTGTCTGCGCTAGGACATGGGAGGGAACTGGTTATATACTAAGCCGGGCAAAGGACTGCATTTGCCCTCATTTTTGCAAAACTTCATTTTGATGCAAATTAATTTTTTCAGTTTTCAGTTGCTTTGACCTTTAAAAACAACACAAAAACAACCAACCATAAAAACCCTCCGTCACACTATTGTGATGAGCTCCACAAGCAGCGCTTTGTGGTGGTCCCGCTACTGAGATCCAGAACAGCACAGAGAGTTGTGCTGGTTGTATCTGAGCCATTCAGCTGCTTCGAGCTTTGCAGAAACCATCCCAAAGAAGAGAGTGGCCCTGTGACAGTTTCCTTTGCTTGCTATGGAAGGGTTGTGTAGATCAGGTTCATTTGGCTGGATACCAATATAATCCCTCATATCTCTGACATTCCCATTTTTCCTGTTTGGATTGATGACCAACGTGTGGTAACCTATGGCTGCTGTACCACAATAACCAATATGCCCATGGCCATGCACAGCAGATAGCTGTAGTTATAGGGACCTGACTGCTGATGACTACCACATCTCCAAAGGTGTTAAAGCAATTGCAGATTGTACTAGCTGTACAACTAACATTTAAGGTAGGGTGAGGATGCTTGTACCTCCTGGCCTTCGTGTGTTGTATGAATCGCAAGTGCTGGGAGCTGTTCTGATCACAGCTGTGCAGTAGGGCTACTCGCAGCCATATGGCAAAGGTTGCTGAGGACTTCTTTCACTGTAAACCAAACTCAGTGCTGCTGCCTCTAAAGTGAGATGCTGGTGTAGCACCCATGCTGTGGGAGAGGAGAACGGAGGAAAAGAAGCTAGCTCAGAGAGAAAGGGGAGAGCCAGGGGAATGCAACTTGTTGCTGCTGTTAAATGGGATGAGTGAGTGTGAAGATCTTAGTTGAAAGCTCTGCCTTCGTTCCTCCACTGGTGTCAGCAGCTGCATTGACATGGCTCTCTGCATCTTTGGCGTATTCAGAGCAGACATCAAGGCTGTGTTCATTTACCAACCTGCTGCTCAAGGCAGCCGCATGCTCTGTGCTTAGAATTGGCCTTGCTGTGCATGAAGGTGGAAAGCAAGTGGGCAGAGGTGCCCCAGTTCCCACATATGAGATACATAAAAGCCATTGTGTAATGACCTTTCACTTCTATTTCTTTACTGCACTTTGCTGGGTAGACTGTAAAGTCTCAGCCTGCAGATAAACATTTAAGTTGGGACCACTGCTGAATACCACTCCCCAGTTACACATTCTTGTCACTTGTTTGTGGTGTCTCTGGCACCCCTACACAGTGAGCAGATCAGAAAACTGGCCACGTAACAGAAGTGAACCCTTTTGGATCACCAGTAACATAGAGGAACATGAGAGCTAATGCCAAACTAATGTACAGCTGGAGTGAGACCAGGCAGGATTGTGGTGCAGAGCAGCAGGCTCAGATCAGCAAGACTATTTTGTTTACTAACTTCTGTTCAGGCAGCTCTTCTTGGCATCTGGACATAACTTTGCTTTGGAGATTTTGGGCACAATATGAATTATTTCTGGTCAAGAAATTCTTGTTTCCAAGTTGAACCACTGTCACCATAGAACAAATGCATTTGTCACTGAAACAAAAGGGTTGTATGTGATGAAGAGCAGTGGTATGACACTTGTCTGAAAAATAAGCTCAAAAAACCCAAACCATAACATTTACGTTTCCTTTGCCCTCTTCAAATTGACCCTGTCTCCCTTAATTTCCCTTAAGCATCAGCTTTAGGTTTTCTGGTTTTAAAGAAAAGTACCCAGGCATGTTGACAAATTCAGCAAGCAGTGTAATTAGTACCTATAGATGGAAAACAGCTTGATGCATACAAAAATCCTTCTGATTCTGATAAATACGCATGCATATACAAGTTCCTTGGGACATTGAAAACCCTATATGCAAATTTTGAGAACAACTGATTTCAAAGTCTGTAAACACATATGTGCTTACGCTGTCTTGAACTGTTACCACAGGTTTGAAATATTCAGTTAATAGATTGGTTCTTTTCTTAAGTATATACTAAATTATAAGCACTGTATTCTAAAAGTAGTCCTTATTAATATGAAATGTGAAAAAAAGGGAATGTTTGACTAAGCCTGTGGGCTCCTGAGGAATGGTGTCCACAACTGTCAGGGCTAGAAATGCCTAAAACCATCGCTCAGAGCCCAGAGCTGAGGTGTGAAACACATCACTAAGTGCTGGGGGATTCATAGTTCCTTGCAGACCACAATGTGAGTGGGTAGGCTTGTGAGCCTTTCTGAAGGGAGGCATGATGCTTTGGTGTGCCCAGTAATTACATTATGAGTTCTAATTGATGTAAGCAATGAAGAGAGAGTGCCTCATGGCATGGAAAAAAAGACTGGCAGATACCTCTAGTCATTTGCTGTGCTTCGGTAAAAGATTGTCCAAGCGAACATCTCTCCATTCAATCACATTTTCCACTGGAAATTCCTCTTTCCTTCGCGTATCTTACAGCATACGAGACTCTCTGTGGGCTCATTTGAACAGGTTGCCACACAGGTACATCAGATGAAACCACAGGCTGTAGCCTCAAAAGGAGCGGAAATACTATTTTAAAGATCTTGTCTCTCTCTGAGAGTCAGGTTGGCACTGTCTGTTGCTTTCCTGCTTTTATATGTACTTGCCAAAAAAAAAAGCTGTACTCTTTAAGGACTTAAAAAACCCCAACTAAATAAATAAAAATTGCTCTCAAACCAAAATGTGCCGCCCTTTTGCTGCATCTTCAGAAAATCCAAGGTAATTTCATGAAATCCCTGCCTGTTTCTGGTTGGAGCAACATTTAAACCCTGAGGCATGTCGTAGGATTAATTACTATATCTGTCTCTGCATAATGGTGGTAGGTCTGTGTGAGTAATAAGGGCAGGAGCTGGTGTCTAAAATCCCCTTTCACACCCCAGTTTAGCAGCATCACACAGGTGAGGAATCAGTGACACCGTGGGAAATATGACTCACATCGCTAGTGATCACTGAGGTTAAACTGGAGAACAACCCTTCTTCTAGCTAGAGTGCTGGATGGTGACAGCCGGATCTATATAGCTCTGTTGTTTGCCAGCTCAATAAATCACCTTTTGAGGCCTCTGGTTCCCCACCTGTGAAATGCTGGGCAGGAAAGAGTGGGACAGCACTGTTCATCATGGCAAGAGCAATGAAGAAGAGCTCTGCACAGAAGACACATACTGCCAGAATTGTGCCCTTGATTATTGTTCCTCACAATGAAGGATAAGGAGAAAGGCTGAAGTTAAAAGATACTTCTTTTAGGGCACAGAGGGAGGAAAAAGAGCCTAAGAGACAGGCAGATGAGTGTCAACCATGGGTGTGACAGTGAATTCATTTGCCAGGTTTTCTTTAATGATGCTACTTGAAGAACTGCATTTTAATAGACATTTTACAGTGGGGATATCACTTGCAACTTGACATAAAATCTGAACTGCACCATACTTACAGTGGAAACTTGTAAGAAGTTAATTAAAATATCAGTATTGTTTTACTGCTTATTTGGTCTGAGAAATGCCCTTCATAAAAATAATGACCCCAGATGTGGTGGTTCAGCTGAATGGGGGTGATTCCTTCCTCACCACCTGAATCCAGCACAGCAGCCACTGGACAAGTAGATGTGGCTGCTGGTGTAAGGAAGCACCAGTATGTATGAGTAAAGCGGCTGGGGAACACATACTCTGTCAGGATTTGCATACACCATCCTGTAATTCAAGCACTTTGTCATGACATGCCGTTTCTGGGCATGGTGGGTCATAACTGGCTTACTAAGAGCTTCCTCTGAAGCTGGCAAATGCCCTCTCCTGTCCCTAACTCAGGGGCTATTGCATGGAGAAAGACTTGGAGTAGAAGGCAAAGGTGGGCATGGAAGGGTGGGTTCAAAAAGAGCTGTTACTTCATGAATGCTGCAGATCTTCTGGAGGGCATGTTTATGGTCTGTAGCCTCCTAAATCTTGGAAAGCATGCCTTGCAAGTGGCACAGGATAGGGAGAAGTCAGTAGCAGCATCTGTTTTCACCCTCTGGAGACCACAGAGTTGTTAATTCCTTTGAATATTTTTTAGGGGGCATTAATTGCTATCCATCAATAACTACTAGGGTGCTCTGTTGGAAGATTAACACGGAAACTTTGGTGTCTTTATCTAGTTTTATCCTCTTAGGTATCATAGAAAGGTTTGTAGAATGTAATCAATAGAAGTAAAGGATATTATTTAATTCATTTTTTGTTTCAGTACAGCAGTAGCCTAATTATTGCACATAATTTAGCAATGAATTTTTGTGTAAAAGTAGTATAATTGCAATCTATTCACTCTTCTTGATCACCTTCAGGTCTGTCTCCTGTTCGTTTGAATGGATTCAAAATTAACGGTTTTTCCTGTTCTTTATAATGATAAATGACCATAACTAGATCACAGAGTTTTGCTTACATATGTAAATGATGCTAAATCAATTTGAGTTGCATTCATCTCTTTTGAGGTTGATGAATTGCAAATTATCAGTGCTGGTAACCTGTCACTCCTCTTTTTCTGGCCGCCAGCCTCAACATTCACCCCAGTTCTATTATATTACACTTTTTAAAAGATGATTGTTACATTAATGCTAGTGAGGAGAGGAACTCAAGTGTGTGAAATACAAATGTAGAAGGAAAGCTTAGCCCTAAAGAGCTAAAAAACTAGTTAACAGGATGGTAGGAAGAGGTCATGTAGAAAGGATGGAGAAAAAAGTGAAAACAGAGCAGTAATACTTTATATAACACTGTCTTACACAAAATGCATGATATGAAGACTTCTGGTGGGAGGTCTTCTGAAACATATATAAACTCTGTGTTAGATCCTGACCGGAGCGCTCTCACAACAGAGCAAAGACTGTTTATGGAAAATCAGTGGGTTTGCAGTGCTCTCTGTAAAGGTGCTCCTTGACTTTGCAGAGCTCTAGTAGAAATCCAAGGATGTGCCTGTTAAGAGTCAAGGTTTAAAGGCAGAGTGATACTGAATTGGCTGATGTGGGGTCTGACGTAAAGCCCCTAAACAAGATGTGGAGGGTGAGGCTTTCTACAGACAATTATAGAAGTCTCCTGATTGCAAACTTTTGAGTCCCTTTTCTCATGGGACATTCCAGCTACCCAGATACGTACTGCTAGGCTTGCACCATGTAAGCAATCCAAGAAGTCCCTAGACTATGTTGCTCACAGTTTATAATGTAAATGATGGAGGGGCTGTGTTTGACCTGTTGCTTGCAAAGTGGGAAGAACTGGCAGAAAGTATGGCAGAAATGGCAACTTGAGCTGCAGCAACCATGAGATGATCGAGTTCAAGGTGCAAAGTAAGGCTGGGAAGAGAAGCAGCAAAAAGAAGGACCCTGGACTTTACAGAACAGAGTTTGGCCTAGGGAAGTTGTGTGCAAAATCCCTAGGGAAGCTGCCAAAGGGGAAAGGGGAACAGGGGGTCTGGCTGATTTAAAATGGAAAAACATAAATAAATTAATTAAAAAAAACCAAAACCCGAGGCACAACTACGCAAAACCCCCAATACTTACTGAGACGTGAAGAACAATCTGCCTCATTGTACAGGATGGGCTTTCAGCAGAAGGCTCTCCTGACCAAGCATGGAGTTGCATGGTGAGCCAGTAATGCAACCACGTAGCATGCTAGAATTGAAAAGATGAATGTACAACAAAGGAAGAGTATAAACATATTGTTTGAGCCTTTTTTTGGCAAAAATGAGTAAGGTCAAGGCCCATCTGGAGCTGAGGAGAGGGCATTTAGAGTAACAAGAAGGGATTCTATAGGAGCACAAATTACAAAAGAAGTTCAAAGAGCATGTAGGCCTCTGGGGGAGAACAGAAAACCATTACAAAACAGGGTCTGCAGTGTCTTTTTTGATTCAGACAAAGCCTACTCCCAGCTTTATACATACCAGCACTATTTGATATAGAAGATAGCCTACAACTGGATGTAATCAGATCCATAGGGCTTGATGAGATTCATCAGTATTGAAAGAGTTACCTGTTACCTATCATCTGTGAAAAATCAGGGTGATCTGCAGAGGCCCATGAAGACTGGAAAAAGGCTAAAGACTAAAAGGCCTGTCTTGCATATGGGCAAAAAGGAGAATCCAGGGAACAATATGACAGTTATTGTCACCTCATTCACTGAAAAAGAACATCTTGAAATTCATTTTCAAACATAGCAAAGACAAGAAGCCAGTGGCCTATATGAAGAGGCAGATGGCACCGTTAGCAAATTTACAGACTGTGTTAAGTGGGGGGGAGTGATTGACACACAGAATGGCACAGCTTTAGTCCAGAGGAATCTTCAGAAAGTTGAAGGCTGGGACAACAGAAGTTTCATGAGCTTAAGCAAGAAGAAATGCAAGTTTCTGCATTCAGGGCAGAGTAACTCCAGCAGTGATACAAAGTGGTAGCTGACTAAGCAGCAGCCTGGCTGGAATGGACCTCAGGGTTATGATGACTGGTTGAGGCATGTATGGTTGAGCCAAAAGGTAAAGGCAAGGTAAACCACACACTGGGCTAGAAGAAGCATAGCCAGCAGATTGAGTTGTTCTCATCCACCTTTACTTGGCATCGGTTAGGCCATACCTGGAATCATGCATCCCTTACTGAGCCTCCTTCCTCCCCCCAGTTCGAAGAAGGCTGTAAAGAGGCTGGAGGGATCCAGCAGAGAGCTGCTAGGATACTGAAGGACCAAGAGCACAAGCAGCAATTGACAGATTAGTCTGATGAAGAGGAGGCCATAGGGAACATGTTACTGAGAAAGACTGTGCAACCTCCACCATGGGAAATTTTGAAGAGTTGGCCAGATAAACCACAGCTGATGGGACCTATTGCAGGTGATACCCATGGTATCAAGCAGGAGGATGGACTAAGTGAAATCCACAGGTCCCTTTCAAGCAACTTTCCATGATGCTATTATAAACATCATCTGTAAGTAATAGGAGATACCTATGTGATTGCACAGATGCAAAGGCAAGTCTTATCAAGATGAGACAGGCTTCTGGGTCAGAGCAAAAGCAAAAATCTCTAGGGATGTTTTTAATGATGTTTCATTTTTCTTTTACATGTGTCCTAACAAAGGAATGTTCATGGTTTTCTGCCTCCAGGAAATGTTTCCTGAAACACTGTTCTTCCTCTTCCTGATAACCACTGAGCGAAGAGCTTGTTCTGTTTCCCAGTATTAGTCTGTGTCTGTCTGCAGGTTCCTGCTTCTTTGGAGAGTTTGAAGTCACTTCTGCTGAACTTTTCTTTGTTATACGCTTGTAAAATCATTTGGTACCTGAGTTATGACTCCTGAAACTTTCTCTTGATTTTTGCCCTTGAGTGTCTTTATTGGGTTTGGTCGGGTTTTGTTGCTGTTGCTGGTTTTAACAACCTTTATCCTAGAGCATACAATTGCAGTCAGCATAACTTTTATAAAAGTTTGATTTGTTATCTTCTCATTTACTCTGTTTCAGTTTCCTCCGTATTAGGGAGTACACAGTTCTCATCCTTCCAAAAGCCCAGCCAGATTTTTTCCAAGTGAAAAAATATTGCTTCAGCTAATGCATTGCTCCTCTGAGCAATCCGAGGAGAGCAGGGTGTAGTGGAGACACCGGGATTGTATTTTTTTGAGGTCTATGAGAGAGGAGGAGCATGGAAGTAGGTACAGAATAGCCATCAAACTCACTGGGGCGTTATAAATATTCCCTCAGCATTTCAACATAAACCTGAGACAGTTCAATGTACTTGCCAGTTCCTGCTCTGCTGAAACTAGGCTGCGGTCTCCCTCGACTCCAGACAGTACCTTTTGCAAGGGAGTGTGTGTGGGACTTTCTCAGGCTTTCCAGTTACGTCTGTTCTGCCTTATATTAATAGTCACTGAACCACAGAAAGACTGACTTGGCTTCCTTCACACTCTTGTTGTAAATCAGGCAGAGCTGGGACTTGTGTCTGGTTCTCTTATGTGCTACATGAATTTCCCTGACAAGCAAATTACTATGATCCTGGCATTCTTTTCTTCCTAGTTTTGACCTGTGTGCCTCTCCTTCTTGATACTGCCTTATTTTCCCCAAAGCTTGTATTTGACTAATGAATATTTTTAACAATAACAGAAATAACAATTATTGTGTAGCCACACAACTAGGAATCCTAGAATCTTAATTGGGATGGTTATTTGTACACAAAAGGAACAAAGACTATGGGAGACTCCAGACAGCTGATGAGTGACAGGATTCAATAGGCTGAAGCAAGAAAAGAAATGGAAAGTGGCTGTGTGCACATTCATGAGAAGGGAAATATGTTGGTGAAATGGTGAAATGAACATAGAAGATTGGAAAAGTTGTTCTTTGTTTTCTGTCTTTCCATCCGTACCCCTTCCTCCAGTCTGCCCTTGTTAATAAATAACACTCTTTGAATTCAACTTCCAAAAGTTGTGTACAGTTTTCTGGGACTGATTTGGACCTTTGCTGGGATTATAAATATTACTGCCTAGATTTTTTCTGTTATATTTGGTGGTTTCCATTCCTTTGTGTTATTGTTACGTTATCTTCCTTGTTTTCTCTTTTGTTATGTACTACTTCATATTTGAATGTGTGCTACTCTGTCACGTGCCATTTGATTATGTAGTTTCTGATCTTTTTACATATTTCTCTAACTTCACCTCCTTCTGATTAACTATTAGCTGGATCATTGTTCTCATGCGTTAGTTTCTGCCAGTGATTTGAGATTTCACTTTTTCAGCTGCACATTTTGGTTTTACTTTGATACTACTTCTCCACGTTCCATTACTATCCCTAAACAGTATGAGCCTGTAGTGATTTCTGTGATTCAGCCACAGGATTAATATTGCTGTCAGTGAAACTGAAAGCAGCTGCAGTGGTGTATTCAGAGGAAAAAAGAGCTGGCCCTTAGTTTCTGCATTTATGTCCTGTATTAGTCTAAATGGTGGAAGGAGAAGAGGATGTTAGACAGTAGCAACACGGTAGCATCTCCCTTCACTGTGTGAAGCTGATCCCAAGCATGACAGTAAGTTCTTACCTACTGAAGCAGTCTCTCACTGCCTGCAGAAGAAAGCAGCAGGACAGAGTTTTAATTGTGTTTGGCTGCTCCTTTGAGGTTTCATGCAGACTGTCAGTGGTACAGACTGGAAATCTCTGAACTGAAAGAGCTGGCATTTATCAGCGATTTGGAAGGAAAGGTATACTTGTCACATAGATTCAGATGATATAAATAGTGACCCAGTAGGTGGATAACAGCATTTAAGACCTTCAGGCACTGTGTCCAGTTTGTTCCACTCAGAAGAAGGGGATTGTTCAAACCACTTTTCATACCACTCTTAGTGCAAATACATACTTTGGCATTCCTCCACCCATCCCCAACCCCAGTCTATACTGTTCTATTGGAAATTACTGTACTTCCAACCAGTGCTATTTTATGAAGGAAAGGGTTGGGTTCATTTTGTGAGATGTAGCAGGTTGTAGGTAACAGAACTTCACTCTCTGCAGGTGCCAGTGCGCTTTGGTGTACGACCAACATAGGTGGGGTTGTGGACCCTCTCCTTCCCTTCGCTACTTTAAGAAAGCTAGTATTGCCTGTGATTTATCAACACACACACACTTATTTATGGAGTCAGTGCTACAACAGTACACAGCAGAGCAGGAGGGCAGGATGCTGTTCACGTTCACTTCTATTCCTTATGTATTATAACACACACAGCCAAGTGTGCTTTCAGTTCAGTTTCTTCCTAGCAATTAATACCTTATAGTCTGGTAACAGCTCATCTATGGCAAATGTTTAATGTTTAAAAATGTTTAATGTTTAAAAACAGGCTTCCCAGGGAATCACCATCCTTGGATGAGGCCCTTGGTGACATGGTTTATTGCTGGACTGGGCAATCCTGGGTAATGGCTTGACTTGATGGTCTTAAAGGTCTTTTCCAACCTAGCTGATTCTGTGTGATTATGGCTGATTCTGCATAATTAAATTAATATTAAATGCCAAGGTATGGATGGAAAAATGTGGAAGCAATGAAGATTTGATCCAGCAGTATAGATATACCCCATAAAGCACCTATCATGTGGATCAAGCAACTTAGTACATTTTCTGAGATTAGATCTTTCAGAAGGTTCACCTGTGTTTGCTGTCAGGTTTTGTTTGCACAAGCAGAGATTGCTGGTGACACAGTGGTGTTATGCTATCAGGGAGATACTTGGGTGAGCTCTGCATAGGATTCTTGCATTTCCTCACATGGACTTACACCTAGGGATTTCTTTAGTTTGGTGGGCGATTTCAGCTAGAAGGAGGTCTTTATGGAAGTGTGTGTCTTCTTCAGCAAACACAGAAGACAGTGTGCTGCTCTGAAGGAAGAGTACGATATAAAAAAAGGATGGGAATTTAAATATTAGTGTAATGAAGACAGAGAGCCTTTTCCTTTCCCTTTTCTGTTCCTCTTCCCCTTCACCTTTCTTTTCCCCTTTCCCTCATTGTAATCAGGCCAACATTCCCAAATAAGATGGGGAAAACGTTTCTGCTCCTGTATTGCTACTCCTATCTATTTGCCTGCTTGCAACATCAAATTTAACATTTAGAGCAAAACCCATGTAAGGAAAAAGGTTAATACCTCTTTACTTCAGTTTGATGGTGTCTTTACTAGTGTCTTCATCACTAAAAAAAAAGAAGTAAATACGTTATTACAGTGTTAATGTGCATCTACACCAGGCACAAGTTTGACTTTTGCTCAAGGTTTGTTAAAAAAGATGGGTCATCTCTAACCTAATCACCATTTCTTCCCAACTGGAAGGATGCCAAACAAACCTTTACTATCTAAAGTTCAGTCTCTCTTTTGTTTTATTTTGCACTTCTCAGTTTAATAAGCCTCTGATATAAACCCAGGTTACACAAAAGTCTTAGTGCCATTTTTGTCAAGAAAATCAAACAATAAAGTGAGATCCAGCCTTAGAGAAGGCAATGGATTTGGATTTTTGGATTTGAGTGAGCTTGATATCATTCCTCAAAAATCACCACACACCTGAATGTATATTTTAAAAGAAAATGTCACATCATTAAATGAGGTTTCTTAGGTGCACTTTAGAAGCATTCTAGTGTATGTATGCTGAAGCTGGCATTGAACCTCGAACTTCTTTTCAAGGTGATGAGTGCAATACCAAAATATTCATATATTTGTGTGAATAATGCCAGCAGTTGTTACAAGCCCACCTTTTGTTGAACTGAGCAGCCACTTTTGAAACAAACGTAAAATTTGGGCTTAGTCAGGAGATTTTGCCAAACACGATGCTAGTTGTAACTGCTTGCTATCTTGTAGTGTTTAGAAACTCTGAAACTCCTGAGACACACACGCACACACCACATTAGTAAGGACCACTTACCAAGTCCGCTCTCACCGCACAGTCTGAGGAGCAACCAGCTCATTTTTTGAGTGCCTGGGATTACACAGAACTTTTCTCTTCAGCAGATGGCATGGTAGTCATGACACTGAGGAAACTCTAAGAAACAAACCAGCCATAAGAATGGAGCAGGTGAAAATACTTCCTTTTCGTAACATTTTCCGTGCTTTCCTTGCTCTTACTTCTCTGCATGCATACTCCTACATGCGTGCATGTGTGTCCAGTGCTTTGCTGCCGAACTTGTTCCAAGACAAGCGTCTGGCACTCACTGTGTTCTGCAGATGGGTCGTGAGCGACACATACACAGTGCAGCTGTCTGTATCTGGCACTCAGGTGATTATTTGTTTGCTAATCAACCAGCAGCTCCATTAGTTGAGTTGAAGGTTAGGAGAGGGGTGATTAAATATACAGAAAGAGAGGCTGTTACGTAGTTGTGGGTGAAATGCTGGGTGGTAATTACAAGAGATGTAAGGATTGTTATTGTAACCAGGGCTGTAGCAAAAATTAATCTATCTATTCAGACTGCTTGTCACTGAATATCCAATGGCAGTTTCCTAAAGCAGAACAAAACACCAAACGCGCTCTGTTCTGCAGTGAGAATAAAGAGGTATCTCCATATTTGCATTAAAAAGCTGCAGTCACCTGCAAAAATGATCAAATTTCAAACCAAATCAAATATGCAGTTTCTCACAGCCTCTTGCAAAGGACGTCAAGAGTTATGTGTGAAAAGAGGAGTGCAACCTGATAGCTTTGTGCTGCTCAGTTCAATTAGTTTAGCTAGCTGACCAAAACCGCAGGTGTTAATTCTGCAGGTGCCAGTTGGGCCTAATCAATCTGCAGGTTTAATCTGATGCTTAGTGTAGCTCAGCTGGCCAAGCAGCAGGCTTAATGCCTAGCAGAGAGGGATGGTCACCTGCTCTAGGATGTGATTTGTTGCTGTATTTAATGCATTTTATAATGTAGCTCCATATAATTTGTAATTTAACGTGGGTTTATATGAGCATTTAACCTGTACAGAATAGGAAAAAAAATCCTCAAGTGATTCTGAAATGTCAGCATTTTATCATTAAAATACACAGGGTGACATCCGGAGGTCACTGGTTTTGACCTCTACAGGAATGGAATAATGTCATTAATTTTGAGTAAAATCCTCCTGTGCTGTGGGCTGCAGTGTGTAACATAGCAGGGTGGGCTGACGGAATTTGGGTGTTTGGCCCAGAGAAGAAAAGGCTAAGGGGAGATCTAAGTGCTGTCCTCAGCCTTCTGAAGGGGGGTTACAGAGGAGACAGAGGCAGGCTCCTCTCAAAGTAGCTCAGCAAAAGTGCAAGAGGTCACAAAATGCAGCAAGGTAAGTTCTGATAATAGGAATGAAATTCTTCACCAGGAGATTGAGTCAAACACTGGTACAGATCTCTCTGAAACATTGCAGTCTCTGTCCATGGAAACATTGAAAGCTTCCAAGGCAACTTGGTCTGCCTTGAGTAGGTAGTAGAATTGGAGAGCTCTTCTAACCAAAATCTTCCTGACGTCTGCATTGCTGTTCTAGGTTCACCTGGCCCTGCTCTCACCTCTGATTTTTCAGAAGGAGATGGAGCGCACCCTCACCTTGGGATCCTAAAAGAAAGCTGAAAGGACGGCAGAGCAGGCTTCATTTGTAAAAGAAGCTTTAAAGAAGTGACTGTGGCTTTGTTAGTTTGCTGTTTCTAATTGAAAGCTCATGAGGAGTATGGTTTTGCTTTCTAGTGGTTAGCCAGCTGACTCATGTGCCATCACTTGTAAGGACCACATAGGACAAACTCTGCACTGAGTTATGCTCAAGAGACCTTGTGGGCTTCATCATATCTGGGTATGTAATAGGGGCTGTAAACAAATAACTGGTCCAATAACAGTATTTGGCTTAAGTTAACTAATTGCAGATGTTTATCTGAAGAAACAGCATCTCTCCCTTGGGTGCTTGTAAAAGCAAGAAGGCATCTGTAGGAGCAGAGGTTTGCTGTCCCCTCCATTTCCTTGCCAAGTCCTGCCTTTGGCCAGGAAATGCAGGGGATATTATACACAGGTTTCCTACAATGTTGCCTCTTACAACACTGCAAATAAGCCAAATCCCAGTTCCTCTTGAGCACTTTCAAAATTCAGGTATACATGAGGGAATTGCAGGACTTTTAAAAGACAGAAAAGGAGCTGCACAGTTGTATATTCATTCTGTAGGCCTCGGTCCGGCCTTCCTATCTGTCTTCCTCTGCTTTTCTCACAAAGAGGAAGACAAGCCATCTCCTATGATCACAGCCTGGGACTGCCAGCCCAGATTTCCCTTTTCTAGGACACTTGCTTGGGCTGCTGTCTTGCATTCAAAAACTGTGTTTCACTGGCTCCAAATGCCTCTAAAGAAGAGGGAATAGGTAGTCCTGGGAGGTGCCCTGGACTTCTGGAAGGAGTTAGGGGACTGTGTTTCTTGTTGGGAGCTGTTTTCTTTCCTAGAACCCTGAACTGAGAGATCAGTATATTTATTTAGTGCAGGCACGTTTCATGGGACACCTTCGCAAACCTGCCTTGAATCATCTGAAAAGCTGTCACTGTGTGAGGGCACGGGAGCTCATGTGTTCAAAACATCTGCTGTGCAAGACTTCTTGTTTCTGTTCAAGCCTGAACTCTTGTTTCAGAAAAGGAGCATTTTGGCCCTCATTTGGTGGCAAAGAGATGATGGATGGATTGAGTTCCCCCTGCCTCAGCCCCAGCATGCCTGGATGAGATCAGCTAGATATGCTGTCGGGTGATCTGAGCTAGCATTCAGTAACACAGGACCCCTTTGTAGGGCTTCGTGGTGAAGCTAATAGTATTACCGTGGTACCTTTGCCTTGAGCATGAGATAACTCAAGGACCTCCATAGTGGACCACTTCCTTCCTGGAGGGCTGTGGAGGTTGACATCGGGCCAGATGAGCACAGAGCTGCTCTCTACCTGAGGAGGGATTTGGGATGCCTGAAGACCTTCAGCATGGGCGCAGGTAGGTCCCACCACTTTGAGGCGCCCTGAGTCAGATGGTCTTAGGGGTGATCTAGCAAGGCTTAATTCACGACAGCGCTGTAGATGTGGCCAACACTGTCCTTTCACAGTTATGTGCACAGCTCTGGAAATCTCTTCCCCCATGTAATTGTTCTGCAGTATTTCCCAGGCTTTAGCAACTTGCAGAGATTTAAAGAGGTTTCTCTGCACAGCGCTAATCTGCTTGGGAGGCATGGTAGGTTTAGGAGAGGTACTGGTGGGGCTCCAGCCGTTTGGCTTAGCTGCTGTGCAGCCACACGGGTTTACACAGCGCCTGCAGCTAGCCTGGGAGCTCACAAACTGCACTGGCTCCTCCCGGAGCACAAAGAGCTGCTTTCACACACCTTCATTTAATGAGCAGCAGCTTCCCCCCATACACAAGTCTTGGGCTGTGGCAAGCAGCCATCGCTATTCTGTGTTTGTAGGGTGCCCGGCAGGGCCTCGCTTTAGGTTGGTACTTAGGCGGTATTGTAGTAAATTATAAAAGACCCTCTCTTTGATGCTGTGTGGGAGAAGGCACTGGGCCTGGTTTCCCCCCACCTTGTTTCTTGTGCTGTGATTCACGCAAGTCGCTATGAACTGCTACCATGCTGATTTGGTAACCACTTTGCCACAGGTATAAATTACAACCCTGGGTGCACAGCAGTGGGGGAATGAGGCCAACTATCTCTAAAGGTCAAAGGAGCATTCATCACACCGCCAAGTCTATTGTGACTTCATTGTGACTTCACATCAATCAAAGTGCTGTTAAAGAATTCCAAATCGATACAAAATAAATAAATATAAAAAAAAGAGCCACACTTTTCTACTCCTTTGTTCTCCACAGACATGTCTTGTTGTCCTCTGGTCTTCTCAAACAATATTCCTGGGTGTACAGGTTACAGATGTAAGTGTATTTAGCCAGAAGCAGAGTATAAAGGGATGGAATCATTCACAGCCAGCCTAAAATAGAAGGGAGCAGTGGTTAGAAACAATTGCTGTAGCTGTGACTTCCTCAAACAGCATGGCTCTGATGTCAGATACCGGGAAAGAGGAAGCAACAGTTAGCATGCATGATGGTTTAACCAAAGGTGCAATTTGTTCCAGCTTTCTGATTAAGTCTTTCCCCTGTAAAAAGGAAATATGAGTGGAGCAAGCAGAGTACTGTTAGAGATCCCCAGCTGTACAGAAGTAAATGAGGAGCAGATTTGATCACCCTCAGCTGCCCGGCACCGACTGCAAGAGTACATGTTTGCTCTCAGTTCTCTCCTCGTATGCCTCTGCTTTGATCTGGAGAGAGCCCGCCTCCCAAAAAACCCAGAAACTCCTAGAGAAGGTTAAATTACAGTTCCTTAAAAAAACAAACAAAAAGCAATAACAAATCTGAAATAAAGTAAAAGCCAAGATTATGCTATATTTGACAGCCGTGTTGGGATTTTTGTCTGCTGCTTGCGTTTGGATTACAGCGTGAAGTTTCCTATGTTCAATGTGTTACTAAGTTTGAGCAGCCTACAATTGCTGGTTTCTGTGTATGTTGCATTTATCTGAGAAAGCTAACCATGAATCAGTGTCACGTTAAAATATGCCTTTAAATTTGAAGTAGTGGTTAACTGAGAATGTACATATGAAATTCTTCTGAATTCTCTATTTGATGCTGCACATCCAACACATGTGCACGTCCACAGTGTTTCTGTTAGGTTTCATTTTGTGTTAATTAGCCATGATATGACTTTGAAGTTGCCCTACTTGAGCAGCAAGTTGGACTAGGTGACTCCCAGAGGTGCCTCCCAGCTGAAGTGTCTCTGTGGTCCTGTGCCCACACTGACAACGGCTGGCAGACCAGAGCAGCAGGCAGGAGGATCTGTGGTGAACCTCACTGTCTCTTGTGACCCACCACGCTCAGCTGATTGGGGTGCGCGGTCCCCACTCAGTCATACGAAGGAAAGTGGGAAACCTGCAGCTTCCTGTCCATCAGCCATACAGAACTGCATTTATAGAAAAGTGCAGAAAAAGGTAATTTCCCCTCAATGTTTATAAACCATGTGACTGAATTTACGTCTGTTATAGACCAGTTGTTTTGGCAGTTCAACCGAAAGGAGATCTTCCTGTATCAAAACATAAATTCTGCTGACTTTTCACAAGTCTCTATATGACCACATTGATCTCATCCCTCCTACATTCCTTAAGTCTTGTAAAAGTAGATTTGCTGGGCCTTCATGACCTGCCAAACAACTGCAGCCATTTTGTTGTGCCCAAATTGGAGGCAACAAAGCATGGCTTCAGTTTATAGTGGTTCTTTTTAACAGAGTTGCATGGCATCAGCTCAAATTCTCTTCTCTGCAGAGAGCTAAATGTCTAAATTATGTTCAGTGGGCAACCAGAAGACAGTGACACTGACCTATTCGCATGCTATGAATGATATTAAAAAGGGTTAAAAAAAATAATCCAGTAGGAGATGGTAAAGGGAAGAAAATTGCATCAGCAGTTTGGGAAGCATCTCTGTTCTCCTCCTTCCTTTCTTCCTCTCATCCAAAGACCTTTGGCAATAGACCCATCCTCTTACAGATATGAAAAGGTATTGTCCACTGGAATGTCCACTGGATATATTGTCCACTGGAAGAGACTATCTAAATTTTGGGAATACCAGGAGCGCGCACTGCTGCTGTTTGGGCTCTGCCTTGGAACTGGAATCTTAACTTTGCTGTGAGCAGCTCTTCATCCCCATGAACAGCAACACCAGCTTTGTTCACCACCAGTCATGACTTCTAGTAGGCTAACTGGTCATCCCTACTAGCTGCATGCTGCCCATTGCTTTCTGCCTCCTTGTGCTATAGCATCTCATAAAGCAGCCCAAACAGCTTTCGCGAGAGGGGATGGTGACAGCAGAAGGAGTAAATGAACTCCCTACTGTGGTGTTATATGCATGAACTAACATTTTGTAAAGCCAGAAGCCCCAAACATGATCACTTACCTTCTGATGCCAAAGAAAGGAAATTTCCCAGCAGTAGTTTTCAAGTGGGGAAATGAGATGCCATTGCAGGATCTCTAAAGCCCCCTGCCATGTGAGAGCTGCTCTCTCCCTGGACAGGCAGAACAAGATGCCCAGGACTGAAAACGGAGCAGTTGTGAGGGACAGTAACAGAGGAGGAGGGCTCACAGAGTAATGGCTTCTTTTTCTTCATTTTTATGAACACCTCTTTAAAGTCAAAGCTTATTCAGCACTTGGTACGAGAGACAATGCCAAAAATTTTGTCTGTCGAAAGCATTTTTGATGTGCCCCTTAGCATAACATTTAGTCACCCATTGTTCCACTGTAAACATTTTAAGCGGAGTTCTGGCTTGAGTTAAGTGGGGCTGCAGACTCTATTGCCACTGAGAGTTACGGAGAGTGAATCCATGTCTTTTGATGGAAGTCAAACAGAGATATTTTTACCAAACTGGAGCATCATTTGACCAAGATAAAGGCTACTCATCCCCAAGTCTGGAAGCTGCCGCATCGTCAGGTTTGCAGTCCACAATAATGGCTTCTCCATTCTCCTATGTGTGATTTAAAATAACTACCTGGCTTTTTCAGCCTCGGTTGCATAACTCAAGGACAGCGCCGTGTGCTATCATGTGGTGTTACAGTTATCAAAAAATCACGCATAAGGCCGAGAGAAATGTGCTGAGTGAACCGGGACATTTGGAGTCCGTAGGCACACGGCCTTAAGGCTGAAGGAGATTAATGCTTTTGGCATCACGCAGAGCCAGTATTATATTCATGCTGTGGTAGGGATTTCTTTTTCCATAGACCTCCTGATTGTAAAAGGGGATTCCAAAACTCACATGCAAGCAGCAAATGTCTCCAAGTACACTGTGGCACCCGGCCAGGAACAGAAACCCCCGTTACTGTCTGCTGCCACAGTACGCTGATTGGAAATCAGATAGCCATCGGAGCGCAGTGTATCACGGCACTCGGGAGTCATGTGAGAGAGACATCAAGAAACAGTAGCTGACAGTCACATCACTGCCAGTCAGAAAGGGATAGGTGCTTAAAAGGAAGCCCTGGATGCTTTCAGCATGACTGAACCCGCTGCTAATCTGCATATGTCTGGATTAGAAGTCACACCATCATAAAGATGCCATGAGCCAGGCAGCACCCATATGTCATTCACGCAGTGACAATTCCTAAATATCCCGTCCCCCACAGCTCTGTTCCTAAGCGTAAACAACAAATAGGAGGCAGAAGGCAGAGCACACAGACTGTAAAGCATCCCAGTCCTGATCCCGGAATCCCTGTGTTGTTAGGATTGCTAGGCTTTTATGCTCTGGGTGTATTTGCACATGCTCTTCATGTGCATTTGCACATGCTCTTCATAATTTGAAAAAGAAGATAATTGCACTCACCAATAGTTTTTCATTTTAGTCCTAAACCAACATTATTGTGTGGGTTGACTGAATATATCACTCTTAATCAGATGCAGAACGGCGTACGCTACCTTCCTGACAGTGTTATGGACCATATACCATTTGATTTAGTCTGGTGACAGGGTTGTAGCTGTGGAGTTTCACATCAAGCTCCCCGCGGGGCTGGTGCCTCCTATTCCAGCCCGAATTAAAATACAGCTGGAGGTGGGGGCTTGGTTCTGAGTAACCAGAAGATGAATATGGGTGCCGGTACATATTTGCCTCTGGTTCTGAATGCTGGTGTGAGCTTCGAACAGAAAGGCAGGCAATTTTGGACAGATTCATGTGGATCATTTTGCCTATGTGGCTAAAATGAATCAAAGCTCAAATCTGATGAACCCAGATCTGTGCAGAAGAGATGAGTAATATACAGGATATACTTTTTTTTGGTACATTGACTTCTGTGGAAGGCCTGCGTGATGTGACTTCCCAAAATCTTTTTCACATGCTGGTAAGATGAGTTCAGTGGTGAGCTGTGATTTCTACAGTAGGCTGAAATTAAGAAACACAAAAAGGTTTTTGTTCTATTTAATATAGCAATTAAAGTAAATGCAGGGTTCCTGATGAAGACAGCTGTGCCATGCATACATTAACAAATACTTCTTGAACCAGTACCAAAAAATGTGCTTTTTGCAAGTCTTTGTTTACACAGGTAAAAATCTTTGCCCAAGAGGTTGCCAATGAAGTGTAGTCTCCTGCATTCCATGTGGAATGACAGGCAAAATGGTGGAGGGCAGATCACAGCCCACAGCTTGGTTAGGACTCCCAGGTTGAGAGGCATCCTAAGTGCAGGTTCAGGTTGCAGGCTACCTGGCAGTCCTTGCCGGAAAAGCTCCAGGTTACCAGGGTGGGAGGAGGGAACAAGCTGTGGAAATGCAGCGCCCTTCTTTTTCCCTTTTTCTTTCAGAAACCAAGTACATGAAGCAGCTGTTCCAGTTGCAGTGACCTCCACTCGTCACTCCTGCTTCACGTTCTTTCTGCTGTCAGTATGTAGTTGCCTTGAGGGTGCTCAGGTTTCAGTAAAACAGTGCTAGTTCAGTTTCTGCTGGGTCTGAACCTGGGATACAAATCGTATAGAACCAAAGCTAAAGCTGAGTCAGCTATTCTGAGCACTCCCATGTACTAGGTACTAGGCTCTAGTCAGTTTGGGAGGATTTTATGTCGGTTTGAGTGTGTGCCTGGGCAGACTTCATCTGTAAGTAAGGCCAAATATCCCAAAATTCTTATTCGGAGATGCTTGCGGCCAGTTTTCCAAACATGACTGAAGAAATTCAGTACGCAGCTCTTACTGATTTCAAGAAAGCAGTGGGAGTCAGCCAACAGGCCTGTTTAGTCACATCTGAAAATCCCACAACATACCTATCTGTGTCTTTCAGTAGCGTTGAAAGTCTCTCCTGGTGCTTTCTAGAGTGTGTTGTCATTAATATTGAAAGGTCAGTCAGGGTTGCAGTATTATTTGGACAGGGCTGCTGTGTGCGGAGGAGACGCATGCACATCACAGAGGAAACCTGAGTCCTGCACGGGAATGCACAGCTAAGGCTGGACTGGACTTTGCTCTGTGTGGATTGAGGCAGATGGGCACTTCTCGCTGGAGATAGAAATGTAGACTCAGGGTAATGTGATTTAAATACAGGCATAAATTCTGGATCAGGACCCAGGTATTTCAAGCTGAAGTAACTGATATTGTTTAGGCACTCAATGCAAAATTTACTCTAAATTATTCAGCAGCTGTGGCCCTGTAGGTATTACTGCATGGTAACCAGCTTTCCTGGGTTCATGTTGCTTATTCTACTTTTGAATAAAGCTAAAAAATTAATTGTTACAAGCTCAGAGCTTACCTTGTTTGATCTCACATGCCCTCCCTGCTGCAGAGTTGGAACTACAGTGACTTATGAGGGTTGGGTACCATGCTTGTCCAAACTCAGGAAGATGAATAAAAAATAATGTATGTTTTTAACTCAAGGACACGTTAACAGGAGGCAGGCAAAGTCACCATCATGTTGATACAGATGCTTCTAGCTGAAATTACATTCTTGGGCTTAGGCATTTATATTTACTTTAAGGGCTGTTAACCAAGGACATAACATTTTGCCCAGGAAAAGGACTTCCATCAGCTGGATTGCCCGTTTTATGGCTTCCATGACATGGGACAACTTGAAGGAAACAGGCTTTAGGAACCACTTGAGAAATTCTTCCTTTCAACCTGTCCTTCCCACAATGGCCATCTTCTTAGCCCTTGTCCTCATTCTCCATGTTCTCAACTTGGTTCTTGGGAGTTGTTTTCTCCTCCTTCAGTCTTCCACCATAAATTTACTCTGTCAGAGTAGGAACAGGGAGAGAAGAGGCATACACATCAGAAGGAAAAGTAGTGTCAGGAAGAAGGAAGGCCTGCAAAGCCTGGAAGAAGAGTGGTATCTGGAGTTGGAAGAAGGAAAACGGCTGGACAACAGAGAAGGTGAAAAGGGGAGTTGGCAACATGGAGTTACTGGCACTGCAGGGCAGCAGTGGCAGTTTTGCCAGTCAAGAGCTGTGCAGGGCCTTGGGCCAGACCAACTCAGCTTGAGGGTGAGCGCAAAATTTCGTCCTTCTTCACTCCTGCATGAGGTCTGTCTGTCTTAGTGGTGCGTTGCCTACTAAACCTAGTTGTCAGTATACATCTTAAGTCAGGATACGCACATCTTCCTGTGTTGGCATCTCTCACCCTGATCTGCCTTTACCCTTATCATTTGATTTCAGCAGCTGTGAGTACAGGGTGCTATCAATACACCAGAGCATTTCAGGATGAAGGGCATTTGTGATGATGTGGTGGCTGGTCATACAGCAGAGTTGGTAAAATATATGTCGACCTTGGGTAACTTGGTGACTTTTGTCTTGTAGTGATTACTGCACTGGGAGGCTTCAGTGTTGGGTTTGTCATGTTAGAGGAAGGAGGGTGCCTGTGATCCGGTCTGTGATGAGCACATGTGTGTCTGTCCTTGTTGGACAGTGCTAACCAAGCTGGGTGGAGAGGTGGGAATTTCAAGGAATTATGTTTCTGCACACTTCATCAAGGCAGGTAGCTGGGTGAGGAGATCAGAGCTACCTTCCTGAAAACAGTACAGGCAAAGTCCGAACTGAGTGCGCACGCCTGGATGCTAGAGGGTGCACTTGGTACCAGATGGGTCTGCCATGGCCCGGTGCCGAAGGGCTGCCGAGGGGAGCCCTCTCGGAGGCCGCAGTGGCGGCAACAGGAGGCGGCAGCCGGCGGGAGGCTCCATTCGCAGACCCTGGGAAAAAACATGGTCTCCCCAGCAAAGCTTTGCACTGAATACAGAAAAATGGCATTTGATCCAA
>JANHGB010046120.1:0-69368 GCA_026283785.1 Coracopsis vasa | reverse complement strand
GTGTCCCTGCCCATGGCAGGGGGGTTGGAACTAGATGATCTTAAGGTCCTTTCCAACCCCAACTATTCTATGATTCTATGTTCTGTGATTTACGTCTAGCAGGTTGAAACAAGTAATGTTTTATGACCTTTTTTGCCTTCCCAGTCCAAGCTCTTCCAGAGCCCCACACATGCTGTGACTCCTTTTTTGGGCTGTAAAACACACACACACAGGGGTTGACACAGCATGGCACACTATCAATTCTCTTGTCACAATTCTCACACTGTCAATATCTCTTGGTTTGCATGGGAGTCTTCTGTCAGCAGCCTTAGAGCTTTCTTCCATGGTGCTTCTGTCTGGGAATCTCTCTTTGGCTGACCAAGCTATTTACAGTCTTGTTAAAATGATTTGGCTTTTTTTTTGTTTAGATGTAGAGAGATTGGAATAGAAGTATGCTTGAATTTAATGTGATGGGGGTGAGCTTAATTTTGCTGTTCTTGCAGTGCCTTTACAAGGAGAGAAGCAATCAGTAACGTTTTTGGGGTACCAGGTAGCTTGTTGGTCAAGGTGTGTTAAGTAATCTTATTTGGATCTCCCAGTTTTAAACATAATTCATTTGTAAAACATGGACATCAAGAAAAGTTTTAAGGTATTGGAATCCAAAGATTTTATTCAAGACATTAATAATGCATTGACTTTTCTAAAGACTCTGATTTGCAAAATGTTAAATTTTCTCCTTTGGTAATCCTCTGTAAAAGTTAACATCTATCATTTCAAATAGGAGCTGATACTGTATTAATGGTAACCTGGAAAAGCCATTTTGTACTCTAAATTAATAGTTTGAACCGGTTGTGACTTGCTGAGTGGTTGAGCTGGTTGTGGCTTGTTGAGAGAAAATCATGTAGGATTCCTGTTTCCATCAAGATTTTGTTCTGTGCTGGGGTTAGAGGGATGCCTCAAAAGCATGTTTAAACCCTGACATCCATCTTCTTGGTTATTAAGCTTGACAAAAAAGAAGCCAGGGATGAAAAGTAACTTATGGAAGTAGAGTGGTTTGGGGTTTAGGAAGAATATTGTGCAGAAATAGTAGGAAGCTTCTGTGCACAAAAAAGATGTGAATGTTTCTCTCTGTGTGTGGACAGCCAGTACAAAGGTCGTTCTAAAAATGTTCAGTGTTGAACAGCCGTAGGGTTTTGATTGCTTAGGGGTTAGTATTTATAAAATGTAACACACTCGTAATCCTACCAGAATGGGTCTCACATCTGGAACGTGAGTGAGGAGCATGGTGCCAGGAAGGTAAAGTCCGTGCTTTCTGTCACATCTCTCTGAAGTCGGTGTCTCTTGTTCACCTCACCACACTCAAGCTCCTCTGCAAGTAGCTGGGGTGATGATCTGAACTGTTGCACGCATGAACACGGCTCTTTCCTTAGCATGGCTCATGTGTTTCCCCTTACTTGGTTTGTTTTGCTGAGTCCAGAGGATGGACTTGCTTGTCTTTCTGTCATTGTCCATTTCACTACACATTTGCTCTGATTTGATCAGTCAGCTTCTGCTGTCAGGTGTGCTTAGGGAAACTTTATTTTCCCAAGCTAGCCTGTCATTTCTGTTTATGAAGAAATTTCATGAGCTCACCTTACTTAATCCACCTAACTATTTTCCTTTTCTCTGACTCTGGCATCCTTTTGTACCCTCGGGTAGTATTTGTCAAAATTAAGGTTCACCATTCTTGGCTGCCCCAGTTAGAGGGAGTGGGGAGAAAACAGGCAGATACTACTTCTCTTTCAAAACAGCTTAGTCTGTGAAAACACTCTGTAACAAAAGATGCATCTCCAGCTAAAAGGACCATCTCACAGCATACTTGATGAATAGGGCAGAATATGCGCTCCTGTTCTCCTCCTCTGAATGGAAGAAACACCACTATTCTTTCCCATGCCAAACATTATTTTTCTCTTTGGAGGTCTGACAGAGCTCTCCTCTCATGAATGAGGTCGCGGGTAGATTCATATACAAATGCTGCCTCTGCTGAATGCTGTGTACTGATTTAGTTTTCCAAAGGTGGCTTTTGGACTCTGCTTTCACTTGTTGTTTATCCCTTCCCTGCTTTACCACTGTGTTTTAGTCCTGATCTGGACAGTCAGTCTCTAACATGTAATTGTTTTAGCCTCTAGTAATATTATAAGTAAACTAGTTTATATAGTAAAGTTCAAGTCAGGGAATGCAAGCTAGTGATCAACAGCCATATGTTCCCCTACTGACCATATTTCCAATGAAAAGCTACCTCAGGATATATTTTTGTCCTTCCCATATGTTTTTTATTCTCATGTTCTGCTGAATTAGAATTTTCACTGAAACCTGCAAATAACATTATGTACAAAAGTTCTTACATGTAGAGAAGCATTCATTCTCTGCAGGTAAACACCACAGTTTCTTCTAAACCTTATTAATCAACCAACAGAAAGTTTTCCTTGTATCTCTTAATCATAGAATGGTTTGGGTTAGAAGGGACCTTAGAGATCATCTAGTTTCAACCCCCCTGTCACAGGCAGGGACACTTTCCACTAGGCCAGGTTGCTCAGAGCCTTATCCAGCCTGGTTTTCATGTGGTAAATACAAAAGATGCAGGCTTCAGGAAGGCTCTAAATATAGGGGAAGGATTATAACCTATCATCTGATCCCCACAGGTGCATTGCAGTCATGTCAGAAACCCAAAGATGGGCTGTGGGGTGCCTTAGAATTTGAAGTCTTTCATAATCCTGGTACTTCAGTTTGAACTTTGTTCCACTAATTTACTTTTTTCTTTTTTTTTTTTTAGTGGTTGTTATTTTGACATTAATTTTACAAATACATAAGAATTTTATTAAGAGGGCCAAGAAAATTGACTGCTCTTATGTGCTCACTCTGTTGATAATAAGCTTCTTTCTTTAAAAAAAAATTGCTCATTTCTGAATTGTTTCTTATGTATAAGATGCAAATCAGCTGTGTTCAGCAGAGGAAGATGTAGTTAGTCTCCATGTCATGGTACCATCACAGACGTACCCACCGCCACTGACATGCTGACTGATGCTGTTATCACAGATGCACTCACCTCACTAACAGTGTGGGTATCCCCAGTCCATCTGGCCAGGCAGATGGTGACAGAGCATCCCCAGCCAGATTCAGCTCTGAACAAACAGCCTCAGGAGGAACAAAAAAACCCCAACAGTGTTCAGCTTTGAGGTATTAGTGAGCACCACAGTAGCCTGCTGGGCAGGATTCAGCCCACGCTGCCTCTGTCCCTGCAGTCTGGCCTCACCATCCCACTAAGGGCCAGGCTGGAAGAACCTGCCTTCACCCTCCTTGGCTGAAGCTGCTTTGTGCTGTGCAGAACGATAAAGCCACCAAGAGGAGCAGAAGAGAGACTAAGAAATGACTGTCTCACCGTGTGGTTTGGTTTACTACGTAGCAGTGAGGAAGCCTGATTTTGAATCCTGCAGTGCTTAATGCTTTGATGCTTTATACAGCACTTCTATATTTCTGTCTGGAATACCCTGGACAAAACAACTGACAATGCAGTGAGCAGCCGTAAGCCTCACACTGCGTGTTCATATTGTTTTACTTGGTTATCCCTTATACATCTGTGTACAGTCTGACTGAGAGCACCAGACCTGTGGCATATGTGCATCCTGAAAGGGCACGGAGTGGCCAGGAAGTCCAAAATTTCCTAGATGTGCCAGACTTGGTGTGTGTCCATTGAGGAGTACATGACCCATGGAAACGTCTGGAATTTCTTGCACTTTAGCAGACTTTTCCAAATCATTGTGGTGTAGGTGACCAAGCTGCCAGCTGAAATCTCAGACAAATGAAGATATTTAAGAAAAGCTATACTAGATGTGCAATAGCCCTGTTTTAACAATGTTGCTGTTGGTCAAGGAGGGTTGCCCTCCTTCCAGTTGGTGTCTGACCATTCATGTAGGGAGTTTCTCTTTGCCTCTGACTCTGGTATTTGCTCTGAAGACACTGGAGCATCCCCATATGATGAATAGTCTTGGGGCTTATGCTCCTAGGCCAGGGATGTGAATCTGAGCACTTCTGGATGGGGAAAAGTAAACCCAGCTCTCCCACAGTGACACTGCTTAATTTTCTAAAGGTCTTCCACAGGTAAGGAATGGATAAGGCTGTGAATACTAAGAAATAAGAATCTTTCGTGGCCTGGAATGAGGCATTACAAATCAACAGGGAGTTGAGATATGCCCCTCTCTTTGTTCTGTTTGCTACTTTAGGAGCCTCATTTGCTCACCAACTTTTCCATGTTTGATCTAGGAGCCAAACTCGGAGCCACAACTTTCCTTGCACCAGGCAAGTGACCTGCAAAACTGAGCAAAGTGGACCTTACCCCCTTTTGTAGATTGAGTTTCCAGTCGCTGCCTCTCACTAGTACATAAAAAATCCAGCTTTTTTTGATGTTATTAAATGTTTAGAGGTTTTGTTGTAACAAAATGTTCTGTTAATTGTATGATAAATCAAAAACCCTAAAGGCATTTATGTTGTTTCATAGAAAGAGTAGATTTGAAGGACATCAATTTCTGTCTATCTAGTATAACTGGTGAACCCGAGCAATTGTTGGCTTAGCTAGAATACTGACTCTTTTGACTCAGTTTGTGATTTTACGCACTTGGAAATGCCAAGACAGTGTTTAGGTATTACTGTCTGTAGTACAGTATTCCCTCACTTTCTGAGTGCGATGACTGACCAGTGGTAACTCAGCAGTAAGTATGACTAGGTAATAAAAGCAATGTCAGATGGAAAGGACCAAAATGAAACCTCACAGGCTTCCTTTCTCTTACCTTCCCAGTATTTGGGAGACTATTGCAGAAAACTTCAGACAGCATCGCTGCTGCCCAGTATCTGTATGCAGCAGATAACGACCTATTCATGTTCCTCCATTATCTATTCATTTTTTTCTTCACCAAATCATTCTGCTTTCAACTCACTCGATATGTAACAAGCACCCTTTCCATGTATGTCTCACCTCCACCTCTGCCTCTCATTCTCCTCCAGCAGCCATCCCTGTGAGTAACCCCACTCACCACAGAGCTCTCGCTCATAAAACCCAGGCAAATCCACAAGCTGCTCATCTTTAACCCTAGCAACATCCATTGACACAGATAGAGGTTTGGTCCCACTCATTCTCCCTTGCAGCTAGCTATGAGGAGATGTAGTGATGGTTGCTGGAAGTGTCTTTGTCTGCCTCTGAGAGTACTTGAATGTTCTCCCACTTTTTTCCTACTCTATCTCCCTGTTGGAAGAGCCTGTGCAGACACACCTTGAGTTTACTAGTACTTGGGTGCAGTAGAGCCAGAACACATGCTACAGGAGTCCTTAGTATGCTTTCAGTGTCAGGCTAACTTTGGCAGAGGTTTCCAGTCCCAAGACTGAGCTAGATCAAAGAAGCTAGCTCAGGCTTGGCATGGTGTAACAAGTTTTGCAGTATCCCTGTGTCCAAACATGTAGTTCTAAGATTGAGGCTTTGCTGGAAGAAAACAGATTTATTTATTTTTTTTGTCTCAAATTGTAATAGTGCAGATATGTCTACTTAGTTGAAAAATGCTTAGCTATCTACCTATAAGATGCCAAAAGAAATGAAGTTGAACATAAAAACTGGGTGAACTAGTAGTTATTGACTATCCTAGCACAGTACTGTAGTGTGATATTGCTGGGGTTTTACTTATATATAGCTTATCATTTTTGACATTTCAGTAAGATGAAAAGAACCCAAAGTCATATCATGGAACTGGCACTAAGAGCATTAACAGATAAAACAGGTGTTAAAGGTGCTGAACAAAAGCTGTGCAACATTAGCTTTGTATTCAGCTCACCTTAGCATAATGATTCGCTGTGAAATGTAGGATATGGAGACTGTTCTATAAAACAAAATCAAAAAAAAAGAGTGCCTGTGCTGTGCTAAATCTTCCTCTCCCAGATATGTTTTTCTGGGAAAAAATTATATATATATATATATTGAACAGGAACACTAGAATGTATTCTCATTCTTGTTTCCTTGTATAGCTTAGATTTGGATACTGAAAAAAGTTACAGAGATATTAGTCTTCCCTATTTCTTTATTTCTGGTCCACCTTGTTATAATCTTGAAAAACACATTGCAGTCAAAGTGGTAAAAGAAACTCACGCAGACATCTGTGAGCTAAATTTTAATGAGAAAAATACTTTGTCTGCAAGGAAGGGAGGAAAAACCATGCCTTTGCACAAACAGAATCATTAGCAACATAGAAGATCATCTCAGTGTAACTAATACGACTGAAGGGAAGTTATGCCAGTTTTCATTAGCCATGAATTCTCTCTCATTTTCCTGTAAATTATTATTTCTGCAGCCAATTGAGACAAATTAGGGGAATTGCGTATTTGGTACTTGAAAAATTATGAATGCTTAAACTATCCGTTTCCTTGTATAACAAGTCTGACATAGCTCCTCCCATGCCACCCAAGCACTGCGTCAAACCACACACTGCTGCCTGGAAAAGGCATTCGTTGCCTGATAGTGCTCCTACAGAACCAGGAATTTCCAAAGACTAAGCTTTGATTCCTGCATTAGCTTTTCCTTATGTGAAAAACAGTAGCCTTCCTCCATCTTCTGTGCTGTTGTATGTTTCTAAGAGATGAAAAGTTTTCTCTCAAAAAATGTTGTCCGTCACTTACCTTCATAATTCAAGATCTTCTCACCACAATTCATGTTCTACTGGCTCCTCCCTGTATGCCACATCCTCTCACTGACTTTTAACCTAAATTTGATAGGAAACTTAAATATCACCCTGATAATATCTTTAAGTATCTTAAATAGTCCTACCTCACATTTACTCATCTTCTATTTCACATATATTAAGTCAGTATTCTGCTAGTGTGTAGGAAGCAATTTGTATCCTGACTCGGACGCTGTGCTGACTGAATGACAAGATGACTGCTGCTTGCAATGTGCTGTATATGACATGACATCCAGGATTCCCACACCACTGCCCCTGCAGAAAGGACATTGCACCTAGTGACTTTCCAGATAGCTCTTTTAATACCAATAACCTCTATCTTTTACGCTTCCTTCTGGGCTCTCCCTGGGTTACTAAGACTCCTTGGCAATGTGTATGACTTTCCTGTTAGGAGCTGGGAGGTCCAGCTTACCGTATGCATTTGTGATGTGAAAGCTCTTACAGCCCATTCTCAGTTTAGGACTATAAAAAATTTCTTAGGATTAATCAGTTATCTTCTGTTTCTCTGGCGATTTCGGTACAGGATACAAAGGAGTCACGAGTATCAGCCTAAGAGGAGATCTCCTAGTAGCCATGCAGTTTTTCTGGCTTTCAGGAACATAGCATGCTCTTGCCTTGGCCCCTTAACGGCTGAGCTGTCACCAACCTGCCCTGCATTGTGCTTAGGAGCTTTGTGAGCAGAAGAATAAGTTCAGCGGTAGGCACTCAGCCAGCAGTCAGAGATGACCTTGTATTAACATGATGGTGGCTACGTAAGCAGATTCTTTCTTCCTGGGAAACAACACAGATGATTGTACTTTGGAGAACATGGAGGGTCACTTGTAATCTCTAGGCTGTCCTGACAGAGCCTGTGAACAGCCTCTGCTTCCCCTAGGACGTGTGTAAGCCTTCAGAAACATTTACGATGATATTTTGAAAGGCGAAGATAGTAGTTCTTTAAAAAGCATGACTTTAATCTGGTGTTAATGGATCTCAGTTATTGGGATAGGATCACCACACGCCACAGAGCCAAGCTTTGCTTTCTGTGGAAATGTAAATATGAGACAGGTGACTCATGAGACTGTTTTCTTCTTTTGTCTCTCTGTGTATCTGTTTGTTTATATCAATGGGGCTGCTAGCAATAAACAAGTAAGCTCTGAATTAACATCACCAAAATGGAGGGAAGTTTTGGCTCAGTTTGGCACACTGAAAAGTGTTTTACAAAGAGTAGCATGGGTGTTCCCAGAGGGCAATGCTAGAGTTTCCCATCTAGTGCTTCTGAATTTCCCTGTGCAATAATTTACAGAAAGACAATGGCAATACAGCATTTAACCTGAAGATGGGAATTTTCTACTGTATCTGGATCATTGAGTGGTATGTGCTACATGGTTGGTTACTTCCTCCAAGTTCATTCTGAATGGGTGGGATGGACAGACCTAAAACCTTCCATAGTTCCACAGTACCAACCCAGAGCTAGAAAGCAGGTGCTCCCAAGCATGTGAAGATGGGGTACTTGAAGTAAGATTATAATCTAATGAGGCTATGTAAGGAAATTCTGAAAGAAATTTTTGTCTGTTTGTTAAATTATGTGCACTTGGTGGAGTCGTTACATTCATAACCATGGTGATTGATAAGGGTATGTTCTATTACGAGTATAAATTGTGACCTGAGAGGGCTGCAACTCTAATAGCTAAAAGTCAGCCCAAAGTGAGTATACATTGAATTCCATTCGATTAACCCAATATATAAACCTAAAATAACTGCAAGTAAACTAAAATAACTACAAGCAAACAAGTAAACTTTTCCTGGATTTCCTAACATTACTAAAGACAAAACCTGTATATATTAATAACTGGCACTAAATGTACATTTAAATATATAGTTAGTATAATTACATATCTGTGCACATAATTGTATAGTGTAAACATTGCATTCATATTCTTCTTATCTTTAAAATATACGCCATCAACAGAAAGGTTTAGTCACTTGGTGAATGCAAAATAGTGAGTGCCTGATGCTCTCACTTAATGTTTTAAACTAATCCTGTAGCATATCAGTTCTCATTGTTTATTAGTAAATGAAGTGCCATCTGTGTCAGAGACCTATAATGGCTTGGGTTAATGCCATCACCTCTAAGAAAAGCTACCCTCAAAGCCTCCTGAGACATCTTAAAAAGCAGAATGCAACCATAGCAGAGCAATGTCACATGAGCAAAATCTTAAAGAAAAAATCTGAGTGCTTTAGGAACATTACTTCACACTTTAAGTAGTGTGAAGACTGACTTTGATTACAAATCTTGGTAGTTCTTCCATTTAACAGAAGAGTTACTGTAGTCTGACAAATTATTGATATATTGGAGGATGGCAGAATTATGTTGTCATCAGATTTGAGTGCAATATTACTGAAAACTTTAAGAACTTGTTAAATCTTAAAACATACTCTATTCAAAGGTAGCCACAATTGTTTTTCCAAAAGTATTTCTTAAAGATTGATTTAAGCAATTTTTTGTGTCTTGAGGTTGAAGGAGGTTTATTGCCGTTATCTATTTCCATTATGATCTTTGAATAATCTGATCTATATTCAAAGAAATATTCTGAGAGAATTTATTGTGATGAGTTTAAATAATCCTTGGTTAGAGTTTAGCTTTTTATTTACATATGCATTATCACATATTTTATAGAAGAGAAAAACAGGACGTTGTAGTTCTGAAAGGAAACAAATGGACTTCAGGAAATTGCAACAGATTCATCAATTGGCCAGAGGAGGGAGCGATGCATCCTTTCTGGCTGGTGAGATCAATGCTTCAGCCTATACTGAAATGTAGTAGCTATTTTGGTAGGTACTTTTGTGCCATTAAACCTTGATTAATCCAATAGTAAGAACAATAGGTTATATTTTATTCTGTCTGCTTTAAATGAAGACAACCCTTATGTAGTCAGTAGGGATGCATAAGTATTAAGGGTAGTAAAAATCAGGCACACCCAAGCTCATAGCTGAAAATTTGATAGTGCACTGGGGATTCCTGACTCTCCCTGCGTTGAAGCGAAGCTTAAGAAATGAATTTGCATGCAGTGGAAGTTTTATATATTGTGGGTCGTAAATAGTACACAAAGAACATTAGTGAGATTTAAAATCAGGCACAAGCACAAAGCAGAAAAAACATCTTTTCTTCAGTTGTATCTTAGCTTCCAGGCAACATAAAGATAATGAGCGAGTTCTGTAAGTATCTATATAGCCAAGGGAGTAATACTGGCATAGTGCTGACAGAAAAGCTTTTAAAACTGCTAATCTACTCCTGTTTCTTAATGGATAAAAAGAAAAGCTGGTGGATCAAAATTACCACACAATCAATTTTGTGTTTATGACAGAATTAACTATTGCCTATTAACACTGCTGATATTTGATTGTAATTAACAATAGGAAGGCCAAAATTTCATTACACAAAAATGGAGGAAATATTATGCCTGTGGAAGGAAAGAGCTGGATGGGGGGGGGGAGGGAGAGTAGGATAAAAGAAAAGGAAAACCAGAACCAGAAAGGGGAAGAGAATCAATCTTCCAAAGTAATTAAATGTTATCTACTATTCTAGTATTTCCTTGGCTGTCATTCCACATATCTTTAAAGAGGCAGAAGACTGAGAATATATTTTTGTTACCTACATATATTAATATCTATGCCTATAGAAGTTGGAACTATGCTAAAGCAATTTTTTTCTGTTGCTAACTACTTTGGGTTCCAAATAGTCACTTGGGTTCCCAGCTACAGCCAGTGTTGTCTGTTCAGGAGCAGAAAAAGCAGCAGAGATCTTGCTTCTATATCCAGTAGGTGTATGCTTGAAGTAGGTTAGCTACAGCTAGAGTAAGATCCCTCATTTTCTTCTGGAGACATATGTCTAAGTGACACCAGTATAAATATATTACAGAATCGATAGACTTGCTGAGAAATAGCACATGCATAAATAGGCTCAAGAGCTAACCCGCTGCTGATAGGAGTTTGGCAGGGATGATACTGGCTTGAGGTTCCTACTCCCAAAGCAGCACTAACCCTGTTGGATGCATTCCCATGTTTTAGTGTTCCAGATGCCATGGCCTCTGCATGGGCTGTTCTACAGCTTGAGAGCCACCTCATTTACCTGCTTTGTTTCATTCTAGCACTCTTGCCATCCTCAGATCTCCCTCTCCTCCTTGGCATTTCACCCCATCAGCTGTCCCTAAACCCCTGAGCCTGTGCCTAGCACAGGAACAGGTAGCAAAGCTGTCCCCAGGAGACTGCTACCACTTTATCCACTTGCTAACCATATGGCCCTGGTCAATCTCTGATGATAGCCCCACACTAGTAGGAGCAACAGTATGTTGGTCTGCTGAAATGCTGTTATGAAATACTACATAAACAAGACATAGCACTGAGAATGGCTTGGTCCTATGAACTATGCTGAGTTAGGTAAAACTGCTTCTTTTTTTATTATTTCTTTTTTTTTTTTAGCAAGGTACCACTCCAAAGAAAACATTTTGGCTTGTTTTTCTTATGGCGGCAGAGTTTCATCTTAAATGGTAAAGGGCAAGAGTGTAATTTTAGACCCACTTTCCTCCCTTGTAAGTGTGCTCAAAGGCTGTTTGAACTGATCACAATATAATTGTTTCTCTTTGATCTGACATCAGGGAAGGGGGCTGGAAGAATAATGGTCACATCTGCAGGTGATACACCACTGAGTATGAGAAAAAATGTGGGGTTTATAAGAGGGCTATGAGACACACTGAGAAGCTTGTCCTACTTCTTCAGTGCTCAGTCTCATAGCTCTTTAGACTTAATTTCAAAGTGTTCATTTGCATAATTGCTGAAATATAGCTTCCCTTCTAATCTAATCTAACTAATGCAATTGCTTAAGCTTATGCAGCATGGCTTCTCGGTAGTCCTTGGCCTCACTGTTTTCCTCATCTATGAAACATTGTTGTTAGAGCAAATGGAGAAGTGGCAGCTGTTTGCATCAATAAGGCTAATGAAATGCAGGTATTTCACCAGTCTCCACAGCACACAGCAGGCCAAATTTAGCAAAGTGCAGCTTCTAGCAAGTAGCTGAGACATCCAAGGAAGTCTTTTTTTCTGGTGTAAACATGGTTGCATTTATACCCGAAGCATGAGCTGATTGCAAGTAAGTGGAGCATGGGTGGATGTAGATTGCTGTAGTAGCAAGTCTTGCACAAATTTAAAATGTGGTCAGTCAGTAAAAGTTGACATTAAGAAGTGTATAGAGTCAATGTAAGAGCATTGGTAGCGAAAAAACAGCCACCAGTGAAAGAAATGATGAAGCAGTCCATTCCTAACCCTTCACCCAATTTAATTTATACAATCTGCCATGTTCTCAGCTTTAAGCCTGGATTAAAGCCGCAGATTCAGTGCTGGGATAAACTGAATTCTGCGGGAGTTGTGCCCATTCACACAAACACAGAGGCTGTTCCTGTAGAATAATGATGTGTCTTTCTGCTAATAATTTTACCACTTGAATGCCAAGTTACAGTCCAGAGATGCTTGCTTAATATTCCTGCTTCCCTCAGTGTAAAACTGGCACCTCCGAGTGCTCCTCTGCTCCGGCTGGTTTGATGTATCACATCACAAGCTTTCAAAAGAAATAAAGGACTGCCTTCAGCGTTTTGCCTGGATCATTTCCCAGTCATACAGTGCTCCTTAGCAGATGGCTACACCACCTCCACTCGAGTCAGCAGCAATTTCCTTCCTATACCCATCAGTGAGGCTAGCAGAGTTGTAACTATCCTGTGTGTCTATCACTGAGATACTGATGTCAGTGGGAGCCTACACAGCTGTGCAGCTCTGCCTGTGTCAGAAGTGATGGAGATCAGGGATTAACATATAGAAGCCAAGCAGTAGCACCAACACTGAGACTCAATCTGTTGGAATGATTTAGCTTTGGATGGTTTTATTTAGTTATTTAAAAAGCTTCTCTCACTCAGCCAAGCCCATTACCTCCTATGTTTTTTTGTCTGTGGCTTAGGTTTCATGGGTTCAGTTTGCATGTTTGTTTTGCCTACACGAGACAGCTGCATCCAGTACATTTTTGCCTGTTCAGGGCTTTTCTTGCTTTCAGTTCAACGTTTTTCTCCTTCACTTGGCAAGTCATTTTTGGGGAAGCATGTAGATGTAAGGGTGCATTTGCTTGTTTATTTTATGTACATGTCAGAGCACTTATATAATTTTTGAACATTTACTTGCTCACTGATCCTATAGATGATAACAGCACCTGACATTTCATATTTTCCTTCTAGCTGGGTTTCTGAAAAAACTTTCAAGAGCATTAACATGAAAATGACAGCAGCAACCCCTGTAGTTCTTTTCATTTTCTGCTCTCTGCAGTAAAAGAACATCCTGCACTGCTTTGTTTTTCAGATTGATGGCTTCCTGACACTTCTGTTTGGACTTGCTAGCATTAATACCCTTACAGTAATCAGTGTGACTCGCTACATCAAGGGCTGCCATCCTGAGAAAGGTAAGGAATAACCTGCCAGGAGTAACTGGCAGGCCCAGTTCTGCTTTGTGCCTTGCGTAAATCTATGTTTCTTTCAGTCACAGGCTATATCAAATACAAATTGCCTGCACTGGAAACCAGAACATAACACAGTCATTTACATTACAAATATGTTTGTATTGAATCCTTCAGAATCAACCCCAGTAAGAGCCAAATTACTACTACTACACCACTTTGGTCACCATGGGCTAAATCCACCCTTGTGCTAAAGTAAACCACACATCCTGCTGACCCTCTGTAGTCTTCAAAATGCAACCTAGGTAACTTCTAAGTGATCATTGTCTGGATCTTACTGTAAGCAATGAATTTCATCTTCTATGAGATGATGTTTGGGAAGAAGTTTCCACTTGTTGATCAGATCCTTGGTTCGGGAGGGTGCTACACATACAAATGTTTTTAGTCTTCAGGGTGTTTTACCTGGATTTGGGCACAGTAGACATCATGGACTGCTTTAAATAGTGCTGGTAACTTTCAGTCTGCACGTCTTGCCTCCAGCTTTTGTAGCAACCTTCCATCCCCACATGCCACTAACCAGTACAACTTTACAGAAATATTGACAAACAAAGTGGTAAATGTTTCATCCCTGGCAGTGTTTAAGGCCAAGTTGGACAGAGCTATGGGCAATATGTTATAGTGTGAGGCATCCCTGTCCATGCCAAGGGGGTTGGAACTAAATGATCTTGAGGTCCTTTCCATCCGTAACCATTCTATGATTCTATGATGCATAAGTATTTCACACATAACCAAAGAAATGACCACAATGTATGGCAAGAATAGGACAGATTAAATATTGTGTGCAGAATGATATTCTAGCTTAACCTCAGCCAGCAACTCAGTATCACGCAGCCATTTGCTCACAACACCCACCTCTCCTCCAGTAGGATGAGGAGAATCGGAAGAAAGCAAAGCTTGTGGGTTGAGACTGAACAGTTTAATAATAATAATAGGAAAGAGAGAGAGAGCAATAAACCCCAAGAAACACAAGTGATGCACCATACAATTGCTCAACCACACACTGACCGATGTCCAGCCCATTCCTGAGCAATGATCAGTGGCTCCCGGCCAACTCCCCCAGTTCATATGCTGAGCATGATGTTCTGTGGTATGGAATATCCGCTTTGCATTCGGGTCAGCTGTCCTGGCTGTGTCTCCTCCCAAATTCTTGTGCACCCCCAGATTACTCACTCACTGGTGGGGTGAGGTGAGGAACAGAAAAGGCCTTGAGTCTGTGTAAGCACTGCTTAACAATAATGAAAAGATCCTTTAGTTATCAACACTGTTTCTAGCACAAATCAAAAACATAGACTCATGCTAGCCACTATGAAGGGAATAAATTCCACCCCAGGCAAAACCAGCATAAATGGCTAATGTGGTTTGAACACCTAGTATATTTTATCTTTTTTAACAGGGAAAAGAAAATGCTCTGGGTTTAGACCCAGCTTGTTTGTTTCTATGTAAAATTTACATACAACTGTTTCCTGCTTTTTACAGAATGGCAAAATATAAGTCTGAAGTAGAATTTGCTAATTCTGCACTGCACAACAAGCATATTGTCTCCTGCTTTAAAGCCATTCACTTTCAGTGTTCACAAATGGGCGTGAGCGCAAGCCTGACAGATGCCTCCAAATTCAAGCTTTTCTTATGAATATGCTTTATTTTATTTTATTTTTTGGTCTTATTTTTAAATGGCTGTATTTCCCTTATTAGCTGTTGGTGTAGGAAAGCATTTAGATTTCAGAGATATGTTTGCTTTTCTAAATACTGTTTTCTAACCAAACCATACTATTGCAGGTCACTGCATCAGCAACAGCAGCATGACGGTGTCTCTGATTCTCATCTGGGTAGCAGCTTTCTTCTGGTCAGGAGCTCCATTACTTGGCTGGGGCAGTTATACAGGTAAAAGGCATGTTTCAGTTGTACCTATTCAGCACCTATCCACTTAACTGGACAAAGATTCTTACCTTTCTTGCTTGCTGTTTGTGATAAACCAAACCAATTATCAGTGGAATTGAGAGAATCATTCATCATGCATGACATATGTGCAGAGTGTTGCCTGCTTTGGTATCAGCTATAAAGAGATTTATTTTTTTCTTTAAAGATATCACAGGAAGTACTTGGACCGAGTGCACATTACCTGTGAAAAAAAGAGAGGCCAGAAATATTTGGCATGTTAAAGCAATGAGATAAAGGAAACTATCAAAAGACATCCTTCAAAAACTGTCAAGATTAGGAAGCTAGAAAAGAACACAGGTTCCAGCAAGTTAAACTTGAAACTACAGTAAGACAAGTCAGAAAGATCTGGTGGAACTACTTGTTAAAAATATGAAAATTATAACAAAACAGCAGAAGAAAAAAATGTCAGAAAGTCTGTCAGTCCAACAAGTGATTAGGGTGCAATATAAGGACATAGGAAAAAAAAGGGGGGGGGAAGGAAAAATTTTTAATAGTGACCACTGCGGTAATTCAATGGCTAAGACATATTTCCACACCAGAAAATTTCGTCAGAAGGAAAAGTTGGAGAAATTGCTTCACATTAAGTCTCAAAAAATTCAAGAAAACGAATATCTAGGAACAAATGGTAATGATACAGGAGTCCTAACACTTAAATCTTGTGAATGAAATTGTCCAATTGTTTAGTAGTTGCATGCTTGGATCCTGCAGGCATCTGCAGCCTTTGAGAAGTCATGAAATCTGTGAAGACTTATTAAAGCAGCTATATGAATATACCCTCTTATCGAACATGATGGTTTGAGGCATCTCAAGACTCTTAAGTATGGGTGTGAGAAAAGCATGCATTTCTATGATTGATAGGCTAAATCATCGATCCTAATCAAATCAAAATGTTATCAGGATATTAGGCTCAATGGATGTTTTGTTTGAAACCAAATCAATCTGTTTATTAGATATTTATTATGTTATTTATGTTGTATATATGATTTTGCACTATGGATATGTCAAGCTTGGGGGTGTTGGACTGAACATTTTCTGTGCATCTTCTAGCAATCTGTTTTTTCTTTTTACATTAATCTCATTAGCTGTTTGTTTGTTGAAGCATTTCAGGATTTCTGATATGCCCTCTCTGCCTTACACTACAGCCAAGGACTTCTTGGGCATCACTGCCTTATCAGGGTATCCAACTACTCCCATGGATCCTGTTTGTACTTTATGTTCAATTCCTTGACAGTTGTCTTCAAGACCACTTTTAGCAACACTTTTCCCTACCAATCATAGCAGTTTCGGGTTCCTGGGCTGACACTAAACTCATTCCACAGAGGGCATCCGTGGAGATGTCGGTGCTGAGCAATGATAAGTCCAGCAGCAGGCAGCGGGTTCAGGCAGACCAGGACCTTGCTGATTTTTGGAAATGCCACTTGCCAGTATCCCTGTGAAGGGAGGAAACCGAGCTCCAAATTCTGGCTCACGTAAAATCTTCAGGATTTTCTCTTCATGTCCTCTGGAGGCTGTTTCCATTTTTCAGTCAAAAAGCTTTGGAAACCAGAAACCTGGAATTAAGCCAGATTTTATGGTTATCTTTTTTTAATATTGAGGTCTATTGATGAAAAAAGCAAAGGAGATGAAAATCTATTTCTGTTACTGAGCACATCCAGACAGCAGTACCTAGAGCTTTTGGTGATAAAAATACCAAGCTCTTTTTGATGAGAATCATAAAAAAGATTTTAATCTTTTGCTGCTTTAATTCATCCTGTCTAAACCTATCACCTGTGAGGAATTAAGGGATACTTTAAGGTTGTGGGGTTTTCTTTCCTTCAGAATTATCCCTGGGTGTCAGTGATTTCTCGTATCCCCAGGACTTGTTAATACTCGACTTACATAATTTTGGTTCATGCTTCATTTATTTGTAATTCCATTTGCAGTGATAGCTGTCTGAAAAAAAACACCAAACAGTTTTTTCCACTTAAAAAGAAAAATTAACAATTCACAATCTATAGAAAACCTCTAATGCTATTGAACTAAAGTTTTATATCAGGAGACATTTGCAAACACATTAGAGGGTCTAAAGAAGCCATAAAAGTATTTAAGCAGAGACTGCACCTTATTTCCACTTCCTTTCCCTGACGTTCCTGATTAGCTAATGTCCTTTTGTAAATCCCACTAGCTGCAGATCCTCCAATATGGCCAATTTCTTTGCTAAATGCCTGCAGTTCCTTTGTAGTTGCAGGACTGTATGCTTCCCATTTAATAAAAGGTCTCATCTCTTTCTCAGTATTCATAATGTTTCGTTTTCCCAGAATCTTTATCATTAGCTGTAGTAATTTGCTTTCCTGGCTCTCACAGATTTCATTGCTTTTTTGTTTCTATTAAAAGCCCTTCAATATTTTTGTTTCCTACATCACTATGTAAGTAGTGACTTTTTACATTTGGCATATTGTGTCTTCCCAATTGCTTGTTATGCTGTTACAGTGCTCATGTTTGGAAGTTACTATGTAGAAGATTATGACAAGAATAGATAACACACAAGTGTATCAAACCTACTGAATTATTATCTTCTTTTTTTCTAGTTATGTATCACAATTTCCTATCCTGAAACAACAGTTTGTACATTATGTATTTACACTGGAATACTAAACTGGACAGAACAGTAACAGGCATTAAAACTTCTTACAGTCTTGCTGGTCTTGAAAAATTGTTTATATATGAAATTATGTCACAGCTCATTAAAATCAGAAAGATCAATCCATTCTTTAGTGCTTAAAAGAAGAAAAATACAGCATTTGAACTGATAAATTGATCACTTAAAAGCAGATAAAAGTTCTGAAAATGCTAACTAACTTACTTTTCCTTTCCAGATCGAATGTATGGCACATGTGAGATAGACTGGGCAAAAGCCAACTTCTCTACGATCTACAAGTCCTACATTATCTCCATTTTTATCTGCTGTTTTTTCCTACCTGTCACAGTCATGGTCTTCTCATATGTGTCAATTATCAATACTGTCAAGCTAAGCCATGCGTTAACTGGCCTGGGTGATCCTACAGACAGACAGAGGAGAGTAGAGCGGGATGTCACCAGGGTGAGTTTGGGTTTCATGTTGGGTGGGATTTTTGTCAGTGAAATCTCTCTTTTCAAAAATTGGTCTCAATTAGAACACAAAAGAGGAAAAAACCAAAACAGCTGCATTGCATTTCTCTATAATCTCTAGCAACAGGGTCTGAACTCAGTGAAGAATATGAGGTTTGTTGAAAACTACCCTGCCACTTGGCTCATACTGGTACTACATCATGTGAAAAATAATCTAAATATAATTGGAGTGAGTTATACAGCGCAAAACAAAAATTTGGTTTGGCATATATTCTTTTCTGTCAGAAGTTACGATACTTCTGAGCACACACAGAAGTTACAGTGGAGTTTTCAGTTTACTCATCATTGACATTAATCTACTCAAAACCTTCTGAATTCGTATAAACAAGCAGGGGACTGTAATCATTTTCATTTCATTAGATGACACATTGCTTAAGCACATCACCATGCCAAAATTTGAGATACAGCTTCTACGTCTGCCTGGCTCCACCAAATCCAGCCTTTTGCTTGCCTATATTCTGCTGTGAGCCATGCATTCAAGGCGATCTGAACATTTCCCTTCCAGCCAAGTGTCCAAGCTACTATTCCCAGTGTATCGCTTCCCTGATGTAGTCTTCCAGAACAGATTTAAGTCTGTTTTTCTTCTGTTTTTTAGGTTTCTATTGCGATTTGCACAGCCTTCATTATTGCATGGTCACCATATGCTGTCATCTCTATATGGTCTGCCTATGGTTATCCTGTGCCCAATCTTACCAGCATCCTTGCCAGTTTGTTTGCTAAGTCTGCCAGCTTCTACAATCCCATTATCTACTTTGGAATGAGCTCCAAATTTCGGAGGGACATTTTCATCTTGTTCCATTGTGCCAAGGAAGTCAAGGACCCTGTGAAGCTCAAACGTTTCAAAAACCTCAAGCAGAAACAACAAGAGCCCTCTCAGAAAGAAGAGAAGTATGCAGGAGAAATGCACCCGGCACCAAGCCCTGATTCTGGGGTGGGAAGTCCAACCAACACCCCACCTCCAGCAAACAGGGAGGTGGATATTGGTATTTTCGATACACCATCTAATAGCCCCGATATTGAATGCGATAGACTGTAAGTTTTGCAGCCACTTCACACGTGCATCCACTTTATGTTCAGGAAGACCCTCTTCAGATCCGTGCTAGAGTGATTTCCTAATTCCCAGTCTGTCTGTTTCTTGTGATAGCACTGATGACTATACGGCTCAAGCAAATCAGATAGTAAAGTGATATTTTCCTTCTATGTAGGTACAAAATGCCATGAAGCACATTACAATGTGTTGCAGCATACTCGGTGCCAGAAACGTTTGATTTTTTCAAGCGTGCAGGAAAAGGAAAAAAGGAAAACTGACTTGCAGAAATCAGGCATAAGCGAGCAAAAATAACTTCAATTGCTACCTAAATATGAAAATAACTATCTTGATGGTCTGCAGTATTATTTCCATCTTCCCTGACCTTCCCAGTGAGCATGGCCTGGCTGTAGCATTCAGAGTCAGGAAAGCTGGCCTTTAATTTTACTGATCTGCCTCCAAAGTTGTTGTTTTTTTACCAAACTGTTAAGGTGGAGCAAGAGATGTTGTAAAAGCAATGAAACCCAAAATCACACAAAGTTTTTAAGATTGCTGCTGAAGTATGGCACCAGAGCTATTTACAAAATATAATCCAGCACTTCACTGCTACTTCTAAAGAAAGACTTTGTACCTGCTTATGGGTTAAAAATGACTTTTAGGTAAATGTAACTAAGTGGCAATGAACAATACTGATTTAAATAGCTGAGATGTAGGCTTAAATCTGTAGCAAGTCTATCAGATGTGATAATAGCCAATTATTCCACCAAGTTTATTTTACAGAATCAAAGTGAGGTGGTGTATCTTCATAATTCCCCATCTTGGAAATTAACTGCATACTCAAGAGACTTCTGTAAAAATGTCTCTGCTTTAGCTGTGGAAATTGTGGATTCATTTAGAGCTGTTTGCAAGTTAAACAAGGGAAAAAAGAAGGAAAAAAAACCCACAAAAAGAAAAACAACAAACAAACCAACAACATCAGTTGCTAACCTCACTGCTATTTATGACTTCCTGGAATCTCCCTGTCTGAGTGTGCTAAAACACTGGGGTTTTTTGCAAAGTATGCTTTTCCAGATGTGTCTCTTGGGAAAGTTACAAAGGGTCCACCTTCATTTCCCTCATTACTCTATTTGTTTTAAGAAAATCACCTGTGTTTTGAAGTTAAAAACAAATAAACATTATAAGAAACAGTGGGGAACTGTGTTTCTTTCTTGGCCACAGATCTGAACTACAAGAGTATTAATTTTTGTGGAAAATTTTAAGATATGGGTGCCATTTCATTACCATAAATAATTAAAAGCAAATAAGTAAACAGTTTGCTTTCAGATAAAAGTGCATGCTGTAGCTGCAGAAGTATATTAAATCATTTAGTGCAAAATCCTGCCACAGATGGATGAAGCCAGGCTTGCCTAGCCAAAGCTAATGCCCAGTTTTGAAAGCTTCTATGTGTAGCACAAAATCTACCTTGGTAACCCTGCTGGACTGAGCCTTCTCACTCCAGAAAATGCTTTGGTTTCCCTCCAAAGAAAGTGAAGTGACAGGCATACCCGTCAGATATGGTTCTCAGAAGTAACTTCAGGTGGGACAGAAACCTGTCTATACAGCCTTGATAGCCATAGATGTAGGCTAGCTTTTAATCTGTTTTCACTAATTCATAGATAACTAGAGAGAATGCTTGCCCTGCTGCACTATAGCAATGCTGTTGATCTGCAGGATTCAGACTCTGACATAGAAAAATGTGGAGAGGGCAAGAGGGAAGGCAATGAGGCCGTTTCTAAGAGTGCCCCCCTCAGAGTGCCCCCCTAAGAGTGCCAGCTGAAAATAATTCACTTAGCATGCATAGTAAGGTTAGACTGGAGAAGTCAAGGGGTTAGTAAAAATGACCTAGAATAGAAGTAGAGCTGAGAAAAATATAAGAGGGGAAGAACCAGATAAGCAGGAGAGCAAGGAGTCAGGAACCACAGGATACATACCTGCCAAAAGACAACTAGAAACTGCCAACACAGAAAAAGCCTTGACTGGACAATGACAGACCTTCCTTCTGCAAGGTGTATGGCTACAGTCCTTTGTGGATATATGGCAACACCATGGGACTGCAGAATTGTAAAACAGAATATCTGGATTTGCAAGTTACAAAGAGGATGGATGCCTTTGTAGGTACCAGCCTGTGCTGGTTCAGTAACAGCAGGAACACATTTGCCGCCCCACCTTGCGTGAAGGCACACAGCAGGCAGGCAGCACAGGCTTGCTAATAGGACCTGGTTATTCTATGAACTCTACCAGGGGCCTTTTACAATGTGTTTTGTGCTGAATGGACTAGTGTCAGCACAAATGAGATCTCTTGACTATTGCTAGTATCCAAATGGTCTCTTATCATGAGGTAGGAGAACAATATTTATTAAGATCTTTCTCCCATTGGTATAGAAATTCTGTCACATAGGCGTCTTCCGTCTCTCTTGCTCAGCCTTGGATATTACTGTGAGATTTCAATTGTTGGGGTTTGTTTCATGTATGACACACTAAAACTAAGTAGCATCATCTGGCAGACGGCAGTAGGCCAGGCAATTTTACCATTTCCAAAGGATGCTGTCAGCATTTGCTGACTTGTTTCAGCAGGATCTGAGATAGAGGTTAGCCTTTTTTAACCATAGATGCAAGAAACCCAGCCAAAGAAACCTTGCTCATGTTCATTACCCATTTCTGTATTCACAGCCCTGCTGGCATCGTTAAAGCACTCCAGACAAAATGATGTGCCCGAGTATAGCACAGTAACTCTGCAAAAAGCTTAAAGCCCTTAAGTCATCATTTAAAATATGCCATTAACTATTCAACATATTCATTTCCAAATATTTCCCTACTGTTTTGATTAGCTATTGATTAGTACACTTAGCAGGTGGGTTCTTAATGGCTATGCAATTCATGCATTTGCAAGTGCATAAAAAATCTCATCAGCTCTTACTTGATTATTTCTTATTATCGATATTATTCATAATTATTGACCTATCAGTATTATACCATAATCACTGCAGTTATTAGTACTCACATGTGCAACTTGGCCGTGCAGGTGGATTACTACCATCCCTGTCACTGAGACAACCTTTCACTTGGGCTAGGCAGCTTGAACAATCATGTTAACCCAGGATTACTTCTGTTCGATTTCCACATGTAGAAATGGCCGCCTCTGGTTTGGGGGAAAGGGGAAGTTACAGTAATCAGTCAGTCATTAATTTATGCCAAGAAAACCTTTTGGTCCCACATTTCCCCTCCTGCCATATTTGCCAAGCTGAAAATTCTTTAGGGTGTCAGCACATTGAAATACATAATTTGACATTTCTAACAGTAACATGAATAACTTGAGTGTGTAGTTACAGGGAGTGGGACAACTTCTGCAGTCCAGTCCCTGTTCTCAGTGTTATTATGCCTTTTTATCTTATGACTCATGTAAAAGTATTTCTTGCAGCTGAGACCAGAAAACAAGAAATCCTCCTCCACACCCCTCAAGACAGTGATTTTATCACAGTGTGAACTACTCAGGCTTGCACTGCCTTGCATGCTCTCTCTTCACCCCTATTCATTCTATTCACCCTTCATTCTTTGCTACACAGACTGACAAGATAAGAACAATGCAAAGTGTACCCATCCAAGCATGGCCTATGGTTTGGCATTTTCCTCAGGAGAGAGAGATGAAGATAAAATCCCTTCCCTAGGGTAAGGCTGAACCTTGTTCTTCTGCTTCCCTGGTGAATGCTCTCACCCCAAGCAACAATGAAAAATGTGGGTAATGCTACCAGGTCTGTGTTTTCAACTATCCTGGAGATAAACCAGCCTGGCCAGCCTGGCTTTCACACAGTGCTGTGTGTCCCTCTGCCTACCTCTCAAACTACTAAAGGCTTGGAGTCTGAACCTTCTCAGTACATCAACAAACACAAACGATTTTTGCAAGCACTTTGGGAACTCTGCAGATCAAAGTGAACGTGCTTGCAGGGTCAAATGGGTCTTTATCTAGTATGTGGTCTGAAATGCCCAATTCCTCTCTGCAGCAAAGACTCCACAGTAGCTGACTCCTAATCCATTCATGTATTGATGATTTATGAATATGGAAAGCTACAATACTGTGCAATTGAGAAAAAAACAAAAACGAAAACAAAATTAAAAGAAAACAAACAAACAAAAAAATAACCCACTATACAAAAAAAAAAACCCAAAAAAAACACCCAAACCCAAACCAAACCTCCAAGGTCCTCATGAATTAGGTGATTCCAGATGAAGCAGCCTAAAAGCTGAAAACAGGATTTTCTCCAGAAGAATAAAGTGAAGGTACTACTGGATACACATATACACAGATCGCACAAGAAGTGTCCGAGTGCCTGGAAGACTCTCACAAAACTTCATGTACCCACATTCAGGATAAGGGAGGTAGTTAAATGAATTGCACTGACCGCAGGAGAGAAAAGAAGCCTGTCATCTGGGCCTATGCTTTGTCTACAGCTTTGAGTACACAAATATGTATTTAATGCATACTTCCAAAAGTCCATTTTCTGGGTTGGAAATGATTTTTTTTTAATCTGTCTATATTACAATAGCTCATCATAAAAGAGAAGCAAGACTGCATCCTTCTTGATGTGCAGAAGTACAAGAATAAATTTCAGATTCAAAGGATGTCCAAATAGTACTCCATTAAGAACACAGAACAGTAAGAAAGTTACTAAATGGAAATAATCTGAATAATCCAATTGCTAATACAAAAATCAAAGCCACACTGAATGATAAAAATAAAACTTTAAAAAACAAACCAAAACCAACTACCAGCTGTCTGTGCCGATAACCATCATCTTTGATGCTCATTGACTGAGACAAAAGCCCTTTGGGGATAATAAACACACAGCATTTGATTATGCAATAGCATGTAACCCAGTAAAATGGGAGACGAAGAAGATCACTGCGATAAACGTCCTCCCTCATAGTTGACAGCCTCCGGTAGCCCTTGCACACCAGGCAGCCTGGCTGCTGGAAAGAACCACCACCAAGGCAAAGCAGGGATGGTGCTGGAAAGTGCACATGTGGCTGGAGGCAAACCTACTGGTGCTAGAACAAGGTCAGTGTAGGCTGCCCAAGCAGGAGGCACCAGTGTGTGTTGTATCCCCTGCAGCACCATAGAATCATAGAATAGTTTGCATTGGAAGGGACCTTCAAAAGTCATCTAGTACAATATTCGAAAAGGAAGTATGAAGTCAAGAATAATGCTTGGCAGCACAAACAGGAGCCCAAGCATGTCTTGGTGGTGACCTGGCAAAGCCTTACCATGCAAAGATAAATTTCAAATGAATTCATATCATATAATGTTCATACAGAGAAATGGGAAAAACTTGGTGAACTCAGGGCATCCTTCATACCACTGGTAAACTGCTGTATAAAATGAACAAAACTAACTTTTCTGAGAACAAGCTAGCCAATCCCTGGGATACCATGTGAATATACATAGATTTAAAGTGAATGGAAGAATGGGCTTTAGCTCATCCTTCACTGATACTGTGTTACCTGACGATCCATCCCTCAGCTTCCTTTTCTGAAAAGCATTCAAGTACAGCAGTTATCATGTGTCCTATCAGAAAAAAAATGGTCCTGGGCAAATGATCAGTTCAAGAATTGGAAACTTTAATTTCAAATGCCAGAGATGACACCCATATCTCCCCACAGTTTGGAGGAGCTATTACCAGACCATTCCCCATTCTTGGAGCCATGGCAAGTGAAAACACCTACAGAAAGCTGATGTACTTTGAAAGATGCTATACACATTCTTAGAAAGATAGAACATCTTAATGTGATGGCATGGAAAGGGAGCCCAAAGGAGAGAGGGTAGAGCTTTGTGAAAGCCTCTGATCACTGTCTGACTATGAAAGCACACCACCACATTGGCAAGTCTAGGAAGACTCAGATCAGCCATGCAACGTATAAAAAGACAAAGAAAATGTGCTACCAGGACAGTAAAATTGCTGTGCTTTCCTCATATTCCACTTTTTCCTGGAATGACACAATCCAACAGATTCATGCTAGCATCTGCAAGGACCAGAGGTGTAGCACAGTATATTTGCCCTGGGGGTGAAGTTTAGACCTGTATCTGGGGAGCTGTTGTCTATTAGGTGAACCACAATACTGCTTGAACTGGTTATCTTCTCTCTGGGAGACATATGTCACTGCTAAACCTTGGCTAAATTCACAAGAAGTTCATCAGCATTTCAGCTTCTGAAAGAAGTCAGAGCTTTAACAAGAGGTAGAGCACATGGGTTCAGAAGGTGTGGGAAAAGGTAACTCTCTCAGGGGGCTGTGAGGAAAGACCAAGCTAGCACTAGGATAACTAGTCAGGTAGGGCTGCAAATAAGGAAGCCAAAAACCTTAACATCACAACTTACATTTGATAAAAGCAAGGTTTTATCAGCTTCTGGGCTGCAACAGTATTTAGCAGACTTGAATCTTCCTCAAATTAGTTTAGACCTCTTGTTTGCTTATGCCCCATTCAATGGCTCTGTGTAATGGTTGCTGGTGTCCATCCACATCCCTCTTGATTTACTGTGAGCCTGACGAGAAACAGCATCCCAGTTTCACATTTCCAATCTAACAGAAATCCTACATTTCAAGTTTCATGTGTGCATCCTGTTTTATTGCCACATCCCATATTATACCCAATACACAGGTTGGTAGGTGCTTTGGCAAGGGATAAGGAAGAGCACAGCCAAAAGCCGGGAAGTTAGCACAGGTGAATACAACATCAAAACACTTTCTAATAAGAATTCTTACAGTGAAGCAGGCACAATTTTTCCCAATTGCTTTTCCTCATGCAGCCTACTATTAATAAGGAGCATCACTATGGAATAGTGAAACCTGGGGAGTTCACAGAATGTTAGCTTTAACCTGTTCTGCCCACAAAGAGCTCTTTAAGCATTTACCACACTAGCAGCAAAAAGTAGGTCTAGCACATGTATCAGAAAAGCCACTACCAAGAGCAATCTCTCTAAAGTCCTTCTCCAAAGTCAACATGCATTGGGGACCATTCCCCCTTTACAACCGTATGCATGATAAGTTCAGTTAACAATTTTAGTTATACTGCCACAATCTATACCAGGGATGATACTTCTGGCCTCATAAAATTATATTATACAATTAAGACCTACTCAGTGAATCTGCTCGATAACCTAAGACTCTTCTCTGATGCCTCCCTCTGCAAAATCTAGAACTGTACTTCACCCAGCAAGCTCAGTTGCAGTTCAGTGGGCACAGTCAGGGCTAAGGGTGCTCAACATATGGTCTCTCAGATGTAGATTCCAAAGGTTTTTAATGAAGATGACAGGCCTCAGCTGCCCCTAATCCTGAAGAACCTGATTGCTTTCTGAATAGCAGAACAAACCCAAAGCACTTCTGACATGAAAAAGTTAGGTTTATCTTATTTCTTAATATGGGATCTTGCACTGTAAGTAAAGTAAAAGCTATCTTTAGTCTGGGCAGTGGCTGTCACTAGCAGTGTTGAAATTATTTTCTCTACTTAATCACAACAGCAGGTTTGCCTCATCTGTTGGTCTCATGGATTTGCAGCATTTCACTGACCTATCTAATCTTCAAAGAACAGAAGTATCCTGCCATCCTAACCTATGGCTGACCATAGGAAACCCCATTTTGAACTGACCATTTTTATTCCTTAGGATAAGGACAGGACAGCAAAGCAAGTTTCTCCAGACTCCTCACAAGAAAATTAGCTCATCTCTGTCTATCTATAAATCCCTGTATTACCCCAGGATACATACAGAGGACTAAAATACCAGGCCATCAGGCAGCAAAGGGGGCATACTCCCAGCCTCTGGCTGCTATTCAAGCCCTTCCTAGATACCTGGATAAAACTAGCAAGGATTAAGTATGCTCAGCAGGGCCGGAAACTAGCCTGGTCTCTGCAACTGGTCTCCCCCTTCAGCACTGCTTTGACTGAAGTCACAACTATTTCAGGCTTTGTGAACCAAGCATGGGTCAATTTGACTTGCTCAGCAGCAACCTTAAAAAACAAATAATCCAATTAATGAAAGAAGCAGAGTGTAAAAGTATCTGGAAAGGGTTGAGAAAACCAGAAGGATCAGCCAGCACATCCCTGGTGGGATGTTTCCCTCCAAACAAGGATGCACAGAGGCCCCTTGTTAGTTTGACTGAGACAGCAGCATGGCTGCTTCTTGAACCCCACAGTCCTTGGGACCATGATGTTCCACTGGGACTCAGGAAGCCAAGGCAGGGGGACAAACACCCCTATGCCATGCAGACATGTCTTGCAGTTAAATAAACTCCAGAGGCAAATGGTAACATTTGCAACTGCTGCCCACTTCCAATCCTACGACAACATCTCAGCAAGGGCTTATATAAAACATCCCTCTCACCCACCAACCCAACCTTCATTAGGCAACAACAATGAAATGTCAGAAGTTATTTAAGAGTATATCTTTAGCCCTGAAATAAGTGTTTGTGCTTAGGCTGAGGGGAGAGAGGAGTGGGAAGAGGAACATTGAGGAGTGTTCACAGTTATTCACATTGCAGACACAGAATATATGTGTAGAGCTATTCATTCAAAAAATTGTTACTGGTAATGGTGTTCAGCTGCAGAAATCCCTAAATATCATCCAGAGAGAGAAGCAACTCTTCTGCCTGCTGGGGGTGATGAAAATTCAGGGCCTTGGCCCTAATTCCTTGTATCACTGCTGCAGTCCTGATCCTTGCTGTGTAAAACCTTGTGGTTAAGAAGACATGTGACTGCAACAAACCCTACCATCGATGGTCTCCTTCAGAAAGGATCATCACAAACTTTTCCCCTTGGAAATCCAGGGCAAAATTCCCCCAGCCCTGAGAAATGGCTCAACTTGTTTATGGCCATGCAGTTTTGAGACATGATTACATCTGTAAGATCAGCTGTTGAGGCACTGAGGAAGACCCAAGGTTTTCCCCAACAGGTATGTTTGCTCCTGCCAGACCCAAGCAGCCAGGATCACGCCTGCACCCTCCCTACAGCTTATACCCACAAGTATTGAGGGAAGGAGAAACAGAGGGCATCAGAGGGCAAACATCCCCTCTCCCTTCTGCACCATGCTCTTCCTTATGTGTTTCCATATGTCCCTTAGAGCAGGAGCAGAAAAAGTCATACCTTTTTACCCTAGATATATGGGACAAAAATCATATTCCCTTGCAAGCAACAGCAACCTGATTAATTGTAACTCACAAAGATTTCATCCACAGCACCTCAAGATGAGGCCAGGTCACTGGACAAGTGAAATATTTAGGGACAGGAGGACACCGAGGCCGAGTCCTCAGGCACTGCAGGATGAAGTTAGTCCTTCTCAGTGAAATCCTTGTGCATAAAACTGTTCTCAGACTTGAAGTTTTGTACCTTAGGAACAACAACCACACAAACACCAATAAATTACACACTCGCCAGCAACCATTTATGGCATAGAAACTCAAGAAACAAGCACACGCCAGCTCTGCAATCCCACTGATGGGGCCTCTGAGACTGCTCTTGGCCCAACCTGTTGATTTCCATTCTGTACCACAGTTGGTGGCAGAAGTGAAAAAGAAATACCAGCACAAGCACTAAGATCTAGTTTCTAGGAACCATCTTCTTCATAGCAACTGACTGCATGGAGATTCACTTGCACTGTCACAGTGTCCTACAGAAACACCAAAGACATCACACAATGTCTTCAAAAACTCTTAAAAAAAATAGAGAAAGGTAAATGAAATCCATCATTTGCATTTGTTTCCTCAGCTCGAGAGGCTGTGAAGTTCTTGATCACCCATTTTCTGAATGCTGCTTGTTTGCATGCACCACTCTTGTAGAAAAGCAGAAGTGGTGATGGAAAAAGCTGGTGTGTAGAGAGCTGAACTCAGTTTTCCTTTTAACTCCATTTATCCATTGTCTTTCATTTCTTGGATCTCTTAGAATCAGCCTGATTTTATGCCCCTAGCTCTGAAACTTTCAGAAAGTCCAGCCCTGGAAATTTGAAACAACCTAAATGGAGTTTACTCAAAACTTCCTATATCTAAGCAGAGATGTTTGGCAAACTGCATCCCTCACAGTAACACCAATCCCTTTCCTTTCTTCCTCATGTGAAAAGAAACAGAGCAACAGATCAAAAGCAAACAGCCACTTAAAAGCTTTACCATGCCACACAGTGAGCTTCTGATAGCATCCTGTCAAGCATCTGAGCTCCTTTAAGCATTGATGCAGAGTGTCTATACAAACTATCCCAATCCACAGCAAAGGCAGCTCAATGGCTGAAAACCCATGAGGAGGACATGGTAAGAGGGGAGCTCAGCAAACACAACAGGGGCTGAATGCAGAACCACTGTGTGAGATGTACCAGGGGCCTCAACAGCCACTATTTACAGCTCATTTGGGCTGGCAGCAGCAGCTCCACCACTCCACACCAGAGCAAACAGCCAAGGCAATCAGTGAGCTGTAACGCACAGTAGTGTGTCATATTTAACATCACAGCTTAGTTACATTCTTTATTAGCTCACTCAGGAGAGGAATGCATCATTTTACATGGCTCTGCTGGCCTAACACCTTCTCTTACACTGGTGTGAAACAGGACCATCTCCCCTGTTCCCTGTGGAAGTACATTTTGCAAGCACAACACACCAGACACCATTCCCACTGATCATAAATGCCTTCCCTTTTGTTGTAAGGGACTCACAGAAACCACCACCAACACTAAACATCCTGAGATAGACTTCCCATGGAGAATTTAAAGCAGCTTTGGGCTGCTCTGCCTTGTTGAGCTGTCACTGAAGACGCAGAAAGTGAACCAGGATCTGGAGACACGAAGGTACAGCTGTAACTGTAAGTCACCAGAATGAATACAACAGCCACCTGGCTTAGCCTTTCTCTGACCTTAGTTATTCCTCAGTTTTCTGCCAAACCCATATTGGCACACCACAAAAACCAGTAGGATTTTGCAAACCAAAGTCCAAGCACTGACCTCATCACACAGCGCAGTGTTGCAGGGCTGGGGGTGAGCAGCAGGGAACGTTTCCATTTTGCCTGGTCCTGAGCAACTGCTTCCCCAGGATGTGCATCTTCACGGCATGTATCTGCAGAGCCCTGGATATTCCTGAAGGCCATGAGAACCGTGGGCATCCCTCACAGGGCTGGGAAACCCAGAACCTGTCTGCAGGCTTTGTTGCTATTGTTGTTGTTGTCTTCTGACAGAAGACACCAGTTTTCAAAGCTACTTGTTGAGCTGTTTGTAGAAGAGCTCCCCTAATACCATCAAACCAAAAGAACCAGGGCTCTCCTACAACAGCTTCCCTTGCTCAGGTTTGGGAAGACAAGGTCTGGCTTAGGCCTGGTGGGGTTGGTAATCAGCAGCAGGAGATAGCAGCAATCAGCTGTGGAGAGTAATCACCTCTCATATGCCTTTGTGGAGCAAGCCCTGGGAGATAGGCTACTGATCTTTCTACATATACAGGTCTACCTCTGTATCTTCAGTAACCCAAGTACCTTTTCAAACTCAGTTCCGAAAGTGCTGTACTTCTCAGCTTTCTTTTCTGCAAAAGCTGCTTGCCTTTCTTTTCTTCTGATACTTCATAAGAACATGTAATTTAACTTTCCCTCTCACAAAACCATTCTTCTCTTTCTTTCATTGTTTGCCCTTTGAAAAGAGCTTTCAGAACCTAAGGTGAAAAATGTCAATTATTAAAGTATTTTGAAGGCATTTACAGTATTTTCCATAGTATAAAATACTCTGCAAGCATAAAATGTAGAGGCTTTCTTCACAATTCTCATGGAGATTTAATGCTGGCAATTATAACAATGCAAATAGTATTTGCAGCTTAGCTGTGCTTGTGACTAAGCAATTTACTAGAAGTAATTTACTTAATTTGGGAATCAAAATGCAGAGCTCACCCTGTAATATATGGTTGTGGCACTGGAGGCAAGGAACAGAGGACAGAGCTTATTCAGAGAGATTTATTTTTCTAATAAGATTTGGAGAGTTCTTTTTTTGCTTTTAAATGTAACAGAAAAGCAGCATTTCTTCTCAAGGCTTGATTTCAGAGAAGGATTTAAAATTGCATTGAATCTTTCTGTGGCCCTTAAAGGCATCATACAGGATGGCTCTCCTTTGCTATTCTGTTTCTACATTACTGAGTTTATAGTTAATTGAATTGCTATAGCACGAAGTGATATTTATGCATACTGTCTGATTTCTGCTTTCTTTAAGTGGAAATGAATCATGAGAAATTACGGGCTTACAAAAAAAAGTGTAGATACAGACTACTGCACTGCAAAAACTCGTGTCTACATCTTTTGTCCTTTAAAGTACACCTCATTGTTCTGTATGGCTGGAAACGCCCCAGAGCACTTGATATTTGGATAAAATGGTGGAAATGGGCAGCAGATAAGGTCATAGCAGCTCTTCACAGCCTGCGCTCCCCAACCCGTTAGCACACTTATTACAATAAAAGCTGAGTCACAGATATCCTGAGCAGAAGGAAGGGCTGTGAGTTTCCTGTTTGAAGCCCTGCCCCACAGACCCCACCGTGGCAGGGCTGTTGCCAGCTCAGCTGCCCTGGGGGACAACAGCGTTTCCAATGTCAGGCTGGGTCACACACAGCACAGTAAATTTTTGACTGTGTTTTAGTGGCTGACAGTAGTCTGGAGCTTCAATACCTTCACATGGCAATGAACACCTCGGTGGTGACTAGTTAAAGAAACACTGGAAACACCATCTCTCCAATCTGGCTGGAAGTGAGAGGAGCAGAGGGATGGGACAGGGATGGAGAGAAGGGCAAATGCTGACACTTCTACTAGTCCACTGGGATCTGCATGGCCAAGGAAGCCCTTGCATCACTCTGCACTCTCATTATATCCACATCACAAGGACCCTAGATGCACCCTCCAGCACTTTCCTTCTGCTCCATCCCTCCAGCAGTATCCTGACTTTCTCCACCTACTTCCCCATTGCCTTTTCTTCTACAGCCTCCAGCACCAGGACCCTACAATCTTTCTCCTTTCCTTCCCAACTAAATTCACCCTTGCTGAAACACGGGATGGATAGTCTCCACAAAGCAAACCAATCTCCAAGAAAGATGTTGCCAGCACCTGGATCTACACAAAGAGAGATCTGCATGGATGCAGCTCCTGTGAATTCTACCCCATTCTGAGATCCCCATTCCTACATAGGCACGTGGACATGCAATGCCATTCTCCCTTCCACCAGTAGGATCCCAGCTGGAAATTTTACCTCCCTGGGACAAATGGGCAGAGATAACATAGAGGGGTAAGCCACAGTTACTCAGCTGGGAGAGAGAGATGTAAGCCCTTACACAGTGAGCCTGTGCACAGGGACACATGCAGAGAGGCTTTTCGTGAACCCTGGCAAATACCTTTTTGAAAGACACATACCAGTAAAGAAAATCCATTAATCCACCCATTAAAAACACCGTCAGTTCTGGCCCCACTGCATGTTTGGACACTACTGCTTGCCAAAGCAGCACTCTTGATTTCTGCATGTTGCCTCCAGAAACATTTTGAACAGTCTTCAGTGTCAAGAGCCAAAGCTAGAGAAGACAAGGATAAGGGCACCACAGAGGGGATGCATTCAGCTGCTGGGAGGCAGCCACGAGCTCTTTACTGTGAAGTGGCTTTTACTGGCATCATCTACTTGCTCTGACACCTGATGCCCTACAGAGCATAAACAGAAAACATATCAGGAAAACAGTCAGGAAGAACAGACAGAAGACTGTTACTGGGTTTACATTTTCCAGGCCTGATTTGCAGTGAATAGTTGAGCTTTACTGCCTAGGTAAGGGGTACTGGGATCCAGAGTGAGGCCTGGTATTCTTGGCAAACTCAATTGACAGTGGCAGTGATAGCACATGGCTTGCACTGGAAGTACGCAGATAGGGAAAGCACATTGAAAAAGCCATCTGTATTTTCTGAGAACTGTGGTCCTCAACTGCAAATTTCAGCTCTGAATCCAGCACTGCTGAAACTTTTGATCAACAAAGAGCAATCTCCTGCACAGATGACTTTACTTCTCATACAAGGAGCTTTATGCTGATGAATCAAGTTTTATATGAGATAGTAGAGCAATGAATTATATCCCATTTACCCTGGGAAGACTCAATCCCCACCTACACTGGATTCAAGATGAACAAAATCCATATGCTGCACTTCCTACAGACCCAGTTCTGTTCAGTCATCATACATTTTTGTTTGCAATAACTGCAGATTCTGCCAAAAACAGTTCTTAAAATTGATTTCCATTGTGGCAGCCTCTTGGTTTCTGATAGTGGACTGGTGAGATACAAACATCACAGTCCACCTTCATAATGTCACAGCTTTTAAAGCTGGTTACACCCCTTCAGATCCAAAGGCCTGTGGCCACAATCAGGGCAAACTCCTCCCGAGCAGCCACCCTTGGCGTTTCCTGATCCCAAACGTGATGAGGTTTGTTCCAGCCCCTACATTTACTGTTCATTTTATTTATGTTTCAACACAGCATTTGAGGCAGCCTCTGTTCTAAATCTGGCTTTGGGAATATAGGGCATAGGAGGTACGTGTAGATTCAGCTACATAGCAAAAATAATGAAGATTATTTGATGCCCGTGAGAGCCCCCTGTTGTATTTCAAGTGCAAGCGTCTCCTCCATCTGCTTTTGTTTTTCCCACAGAGATACACATCTTGAAATAATTAAAGGAAAGCAATATCTGAACATTGCTTCTTTCTGCTACAATCCAAGATCTATAAGCAAACCCAGCTGACTTGCTCTAAGTAGTATTGTCTGCATGCCTACAGCTAATGCTAATGCACTGCACAATAAATTACTTTCAGAGTATTCAAACACCCTTTACAGATAGTAGATACTTCTGAGCTTCCTCAAATACCTCATTATATTCTCTTTCCAAGCCTGAGTTCACTTTTCTTTATGTCTTTTAATTATTATAGAGGCAGATGAGGTCAAAAGTTTCCAAAAGTGACGGCCCAGAACTTCAAAAAAACAAACAATTCAAATACACAACAGTTAAAATGGTTGCTGCTTAATTGGAAAAGTTCAAGCCTTCCATGCATCAGTTATAAAAAAGGATCCCTTTCCCATTTCCCACTATGAACCCTCATTTTCTGAGCCTGCCCAGTTGGGACAGAAAGCTCTCAGGTAGCCCCCGTTCCCATGGCCTACGCTGCAGGAAATCCAGGCGACAGGGGCTTATGAGCTCCTGCTTGACCATTGCCTCCTGGAAAACCTGAAAAGACTGCTTTTGTCACCTTTTGTCCCTCCCTTCCCTGTGGGGTGAACAAATGAACCAGGGACTTGGGTTTACTGACAGAGCCCAGCTTCTCTAGTCTCAGGAAACATGCCCATTGCCATCTTCTCTGAGAAACGCCCAGTGGTCAAATTTACACAGTGTAAGGTTTGTATCCATCCATTTAAGACAAGCATGCCAACATTATGCATTCATTTGGCCCATGAGGTCTCCTCATTCATAAAAAGTAAAAACAGATGCCTGGCTACCCAATTGCTCTAATTATTTAAAGAAGTTTCTGATGCTGGCAACAGCTACAGCATACATAATTCAGCCTCCGTACCTTTCTCAAACACAAGACAAACACATCAGTGTATTTTATATAAGCCTTCCAGGACATTGGTTATTTTATTTACCATCTATTTATTTATTTAGATGTAAGTGCTTTAAGTAGCTGAAGCCAAACAATATTAACTCCCTAGTTACCTTGCCATCCCAACTATATTTTTAACTTTCTACTATGTTTTCCCATTGCCTTGTTTTCCTCATTTAAATGGATTTCAAACACAGATTGCCTTATACATGAGAATGTGTAAGTTAATATTTTATTTCATAGAGTTTGTGAAATGTAGAAAAACTGCAGAATTTGAATTCCACTGCCTGTTGTTAGAAATTAAGGCTAACGCGCATCTTCATTGAATAGAGCCAGCACTAACAGGCTGTGCATGTCATCTTGGGGTGTTATAACTTGGAGAAGATTCTGCTCTCTGATTCCTGTGGTAGTATTTGTTGGAAAAGGCTTGAGGGTAATTGTTTGAGAGCAGAAAACTTGTTCCTTTCTGTTTAAGCACTTGGACGTGATTAGAGGTGACATAGTTAGGTGTGATCTTGCAGAAATCATTTCATTTGTCTGTGCTTTCTGTTTTTATATGCAGAGTCAGGACTTTCTAGTACTGGCTTATTAAGCCTGCAGTGGTCAGCTGAGAAGATAGATACATTCAGCAAATTCTGCATAATGATCAAAGGCCTGTTAGCTCAGCCCTGCATCACTTTGATTCCTTGTACATTTCGTACTCATAACCTGGAAAACAAATGATCTCTTGGAAGCAATTTACGGCCTTTGAAGCTACCCCACTATCCTTTACTCTCACTTAGATGTTGACTTACTATGTGAACCTTCTACACAGTAAAACCTTTCTCTCTTCCTCTTTCTATGAAAGTTTGACTTGTTCCTGTAAATCACTGCAGAAAGGCCAGCTATCATCAAAATATTATGGCCCAAGTCACTAATGAACTTGGACTGAATTTGGACACCTGAGTGCAAAATTACATGTGCCTCTATGGTGCCATAACAGTTGTATACAGTCATGCCATTGCCTGCCCTTAGCTCAGGGGCTATACCAGTTGTTGAATGTCAAACCCAACACATGAATTTATTTGCCATTTCCAAATAGGTAAGGTTTCCCCTATTTCATTTACGTTTGCATCACTGCATGAAGAGGGAAGAAACATGGGAGATCTTACATTTTTGTGTTGGTTGAAACATGTAAGCCCAATAGTTATACTAAAAACAAAAACTTTGTTAAAAAAGCTGAAGTCAGATTTGTAATGAGGATTAGATTAAGTGTAGAGAGCTTCCCTTCAGTGAAGTCAGATTTGCAGCTGTTACCCAACATGGCCTTTACCCAGCTGTTACGCAAACCAATGTTTTTTGACCAAAAGCTGTGTAACCTGGAAATTCTGCATGACAGATGACATTAAAATGAAGAATTCGTTTAAGGGTCTGTGACTAAGCTCCATCAGCGTGTGTCTGATCTTCCAGGTCTGCTGCTAACTGTGAAAACACCAAACCTCCTTTCTGAGCCTGGCTAGATTCTCTCCTCTGTCCGTGCTGATATTGCTTACACATATCATATCCCTCTCTTTCTGTTGTTTCATCTTCCAGAGTGAAGGTAATATCTGAGTAGAGCATAATCCAATGCAGTCACTAAATTTTCCTCAAAAATGAGGGATCTTCTTAAACTGCCTTTGAAAGTCTTCTTCGAAAGTTACTTTGAAAGTATTTCAACTCTCTAGTCTTGTTCATTGGCTGCTTTGTTAAGACATCCAGGGGACAGGTTAGTGTTCTGTGTTCCTTTGCTTTCAGGGTTCATAGTACAGTAGAAACAAAGCTACCCTGCATGTCATTGCTCCCACTTGGAAATTAATAGGACAGTGATTTCGCTAAATTTTACTGATATGAATTACTGAGCTGCTGCAGCTATGGGAAAGAGAGGCTATAAAATGCATCAGCCTTACTTAGTAGGTATGTATGGATATGAACATATCTGTCATGCATTAGTAAACACTATATCCCTGAAATAGTCACCTGTCCTTAGTGTGCATTCATTCATTTAATAATATTATCAATGGATCCTGCTAAATCCTGCTTTAACTAACAAGCAAATGAAAATACAATACAGTAAAGCTTAAAATCTACCACCACAAATAGTACTACCAGTTAACGTAAAACTCAAGTGGAGGCTCCTGACTAGAAATAATGGTGGAAGGCATGAACACACACAGATATAGAGCATTTGTCCATTCCCTAGACAATAGTGTTCAATATCTGTTGTCTTCAAACTAGTGGTTTCCTGACTGCAAAGTCACCTCTTTTGCAAACAGATCTTTCCCTGTGGCAAATCCCAGCACCAAAGTGAAGCCATACAACAGTGCTCCTGCACTTTGTGTTTCTAGCCCTTGGGTGGCTGGAAATTGCTTCTGTCAGGAAAGAGCACAGCAGCAGCACTTGGAAATGTTGTGATAAAAAGAGACAGCCAGTGCCTTCCTCTGTGTTTTGTTTTTATACTCTTCAGCTCTCCATTACACACTATAAAGAGAGGATGAATACCCTGGATAATGGCAAACCTAGATAGCTTTTCTTTTTCTGCCCACTCGGTGATTCTGCTCCATGGTTCCCGGGATGCTCGTTTACAGGGTGTCATGTTGCTCACGGGCAGCGATGCAGAAATGTGTCAGCCCACTAGCAGCATCCTTGACCCAATGCCCCAGTCAGAGCCAGCTGGGCTGGGAGCACTCAGGTGGTTGAAGCGTGGACAAGGCTGCACCACTGCTGGGTTTCTAGAAGCGAGAGTTGTGTTCACACACCACTGCCTTTGAGCTAAGTCCTGCCAGGTCCACACTGGCTCTTTGCCCCTGATACAATTTACCCACAAATTAGATAATTGGTCCATGGAAAATGAGAAATCGATCTGTCGACTGTTTCTTTTGCACAACTACAACCCTGCAGGAGCGACAGTCAAGCATAACCTCAGTGCAGGTGCTGTCACTGCTGCTTTGACACCTTGCCGACCACTTTCCACATGCCAGCACGTACACCACTCAAAGAGCTGATACAGGTACCAGAAGCTGAACCTTAGGAGGACTTTTTGCCAGTGCCAATTATCCTGATCATCCACTGCTTCTGACATCCCAGCTCCATCACTCAGCACTAGTCCAGCTATTTCTATGGAATCCTATTGTGCGCTCTGCAGGCACAGCCTGAACTTTTGCTATCTGACCATGTCTTGGTTTGCCAGAAGCTTGCTCTTCAGTACTCTCACACTGGTTTGAGATCAAGAGGCTTCATGGATAACCTGCTGACCTAAGACTTTAAAGCCATATACAGACAACTCAAGATGTACACAGATGCCTGTGATTTCTGAAAATAATTTACTTGAGTGCAAAATAAGTGGCTGAATATCAGTGAAGGTCTGTACCCAAAGTTTTTAGAGGATTTCTATCAGCACCTGCACTGAAGGAGATGTCTGGGGGACTTAAGCCTTCCACTAGCACTGAGAAATGACACATAGCCACCTAGCTGAAAAAAACCAATATTTAGATGTTTGGCGCCAAGCACCTATGTACCTGTGTATCTCTAAATGTCCAGTTCTGAAGTGTAAGGCCTTTTGCCCATGGTTATCTGAATAAAACCTCACAAAACCTTATGAAAAGAGTGATGATATTCTGAAAGTGTTAATTGAAATCAATAAAACATTTTTTTTCTTTTTTAGTAAATTTTCTAGGTAAATCTGCTAACAAGTTTGCTAACTGGAGAGCCTTTCTGCCAGTCCAGGGCATTCTGCCTCATGAGGGACTACCAGGTCAAACCTGAATTCCTGTATTAAGAGAATTATGAATTATGGATCATTGCATCTTAATAACAATAAGTTACAGTAACACAAAAGAGTGGGGAGGTTTTTATAAACATTTGATGTTGTATTGTTTGTTTATATGCTGAGTTTCTGTAAGTACTGGAGTAGAGATTCACAAATAACAGATTACCTCTTTCACTTAAACCCAGGTAATCGTTTTCCCTTAAATCAGATATTTACAGGATTGTTAGATCAGAAATAGCCAGGAACTGCATGTCTTTCTAATGTGTCTTTTGAAATCAGTCTCTTATCTTTATACTAGATAATTTTGTTTTCACAAATAATGATCTTCGATAAAACAGAGTATGTTCACTCATATACATTACCTATACACTTCTAAATACCTAGATGGAATTGCAGATGATAATTTGCATTCCAGCATCCTGGAATATAATACCAGTCCTTCTCATGATAATCTTGTAAATGCTGTGATCCTGATTATCTCAGTAAGATTAGAAGATCTGTGTACAGATACTTGAAAAGAAGATCAGTCCTTTTGTGTATCTCATCTGAATGAGTGCCTCCTTAGAGGTCTCCGAGTGCATTTTATTAAATTCCTGCACCCAACTTGATCAGGAAGAAGTCCATGCTAACCTCATGTCATACTTCTGCCTCTCTGTGCCCAGACTCACAGACTTGCTGTCACTAATCCCCCACCTTCAGGGAAACTGTTGAGGGAATGCGATGCTATTCATGTGAGTAAAGGCATCACAGCCTGTCTCTTCAAAAGCTAATTTTCCTTTAAAATTGGACTTGCACCTAACTAATCTGGTATTTGTAATCCCTAGAGCAGTGTATTTTACTCCTAGATACTAGTTGTAGTCCTTTTACTACAATGCTGAATTGCACAGAGACAAAAAATACCAGCCAAAACGTCAGCTGAGTAAAGCTTCACTTCCTAGAAGAGAAAAACTTGACAAATCTGACATGCTAGTGCAAAAGGAGCATAGAAATCCCCACCAAAAATATGTGGGAGGGAACATATATTTAAAATAGGACCGCCTAATTCAGCTGCTAAATCAGTGTAAGGAGCTCTGTATGCCTGTGTGTGCGGGAGGGAGAGGGAGACACAGCAGGAGGGAGAGACAGAGGGAGAGAGGAGCAGAGGGAGGGAGGGAAAGCAATGTGCCTTTCACAGAGCTGGGAACTTGATGGGAATGTTTGATTAGCTCCTCTCTGAAAGAGAAAAGGTGTCCAGGCCTCCCTCTGCTGCCTGCCTCTCCTTCTGTAGAATAATGTTGGCTGGAGTTTGGGGTCCAGAGAAACTTGGAAAAAAAAGCACTTTCATACTGTGTGGAGAAAAGGAATAAAAAGTTACACACCTCAAGCAAGGTAATTCTGATGTCATTTCTCTGCTATATTTATTTATGGGGAGGGGGGTGTTACTTTTTTGCCTGTTGATATGTCAGATATTTTCACTGCTAAGTAACTGTAGGGATGTAATATTTTTTTTAGCATTCCAGCTGCATGCACAGGATCAAAGATGAAGACATAGCTGTAGAATGAAACTGTACTTTAAGTTATACATACTTCATTACATATTTGTAAAAGCATTAAACCCCTACTGCTGAAGTGGACACATATACTCACTGTCTTGGACAGGGCTGGATTATTTGACGAAGAACAGGGTATATTAATCACAACTCAGTAGACATGTATATGATTACTGTTCAAACAGTATGTAATAGGCAACACAACTTGTTGCTAGGTGTAAAATGGTTTTGATTTGAAGACTTTGTCTCTTTGATCAATAGGCAGGTGTGTATTGTATCATTAATTAGCATTATCTGACACTGGGGAACACTAATCTCCAAGATACTGAATGGAAAATAGTATTATTCCAGTGATATATATTTATATGATGTAAACTCCCTTGCTAGATGGATAGATACAGGTGTATGAATAGTACAGTAGCCTAGACACTATATATCCTTTTGTGCTGAGTGCTTCTTTTACTGGTGGGGCTCCAAAAATGAATAGCATTGTCAAGCCTGCCACAGCCATTTAGCTCTCTGCAGAGAGATGAGAGTCTCTATAAGTCTCTTCAAAATGCAATTTCTCTCAGACTAGTACTAACATGAACCAAATGCCCCAAGCAAACTTTCAACCCTAGTTAATGTTTTGTTTCTAGAGTTACAGGAGCTACGCCACATCCAGAGCAAAAAAAGAACTACAGATTACAGAGGCAGACCCACCTTAGAGCACACTTCTTTTCCTCTAACCTATCCAAAATTTAACATAAAAAAAACCAAACCACACCACCCAAAAAAAAGCAAGAACACACAGAGAAAAAGTGGTTTAGATGGCTTCAAAAATACATTTGATTGAGAACAGCAATGGACTAGTGTTTATAGCTTGTACTTTGCTATATACATTCTAAAGTTAAAAACAGCTTGCATTTGACTACACTTAAAGAATATCTATGTTATTCTGTATTGTTAGTACCATGTTCTTCAGACTTTATTCAGTTCATCACTTGAACGACAGTCATGGCTGTAAGACTGGTCCCTTTCAGAGATGCAAAGACAGCTCAAGCAAAAATAACTGCATTACAAATGCACGCTTCTTTTTGAATATTAAATTAGTATCTTATTTTAAAGAGACGTTTTTGCTTGCATATTTTACCTAATCCTTTGAGTTGCTATGGTTGTTCTCACCGGAATGACAGGAAAGACTTGTCTCTTTTGTCTTATCTCAAGCCTTGACTGTCCTGCCACTATAATTTAATATTGCTTTGTGTTTTCACTTGCAGTAAGAATGTTACGTTCTTAAGCTGTTCACTATGTTATGCAAGACATTTCTTTCCCTAGAAGTACTATTACATGACTTGCCTCTGGACGGTTGAGCCAAATAGTTTTACCAGCTAAACCAGGTTTCCTTACATCTGGGGTGCAAAAAAGATACCCCTCATGTGTCTCATTCTCTTGTGTCTAATAAGAATGAGATCTTACTGAAGTCTTTCCTTTAGTGGGGACATTAACTAAGTGCTCCTTGTTCACCCAGCTACTTGTTACTTTCCCAGAAAAAATTAATTTTTACACTCGCTTTTGTCAACTCGATTAACTGGAATGTTTCTAAAAGGGGACTGCCTGAGCCACTGTGTGACCACAGAAGCTGGGAAACCAAACTAAACACTTCATGTGAAGCAACAGAATTCAATATTTCTGGCCATTGCTTTATTGAAAACAATGCTAAAAATAAACCTGAAAACCGCATAACAGTGGCATCAAAGATTCAACTGTACCTGGTCTGCCTGGATAATTTTTAACATTTTATTTTCACCTCCAAGCCAGAAATAAAGGTCTAAACAGAAAATACTTCCCCATAGCTTTACATGCTAACCCAAGGCTCAGAACAGGCATCTTCAAGTCTCTATTTTACAACAAGTCTCCTAAATATTTAATTTAGAGCACCTGGGTGAAATAAGCAATAGAAGCAATAGCTCAGTTTACTATCTGCAGCTATTGCTGTACTCCTCCTCCAGTGTCTTGAGGCTAAACACATAGAAAAAAATGCTGTGGTGCCCATAGAGATGAGCTCCTCGTACAGGAGGACTGGCATGGGCATGTGCTGGGGCAGTGAGGTGTGTGTTGGCTCATTGCAAGGCGGTGAGCAGGCACCGTCTTTTCTGGATGGGTGGTGGAAAGCAATAGTCCAGGATTTCCTGACAACCCTTAGGGGGATGTTCTGACCGAACATCCGAGTGTTCAGAAGCTCCGAGTCCACTAGGACTCCTCCAGCATGCTGCAGCATCAGCTGAAGTTTAGACCTAACCCATTCAGGGCTCAGAAAGTAAACACTGAACAGATAACAAGTTCCTCCTTCTGAAAGCACATCCATCATATAGATTTCATTGGTCTGCGTTGAAAAAGTGAAACAGAAAACCAACACAAAACAAAGAAACAAAAATCAAAACTGAGGTTTTGGGTTGGTTTTTTTTGGTTTTGTTTGTTTTAAAGAAGAGAAAAGCAACAGTTCTTGTATGTGTTGAATACGTAAAGCCAAGGAGGGTGCAGCTACAGCAATCTCAGGTCTGCCTTCCTCACCTTTCTCCTGTGGAGTAGTTTTTAAGGCCAGAGGCAGAGAGAGAAAAAGGTGCTTAACACCTACTTAGAGCACTTCAATTCTTCTTTTGAACTTGGCGGGGCACAAGGATGCCCCTTGTCCCTGGGGTCCCTGCGCTAGAGCTCAGCTGGGACCCGGGACAATGCAGCCCCTGTTCTGGGCCCGGCTGTCACACTGAGACTATAATTATCTCTCTTCTAATGACCAGCCAAGCAAGATAAGAGTTTTTATGCTATGTTTAGACAACAATGTCTTACTACAAATTGACGGTTCATTCGTCTGTAAAAGAGCTCTCTAACAGTCCTAGAGCATCTGCCATTCTTTTGCATACCGGCTTCTTTATTTGCTGCACATTTCCCACTTGGAAAACTTGGGTGAACGCTGCGCAGGCGGCGCAATCTCCCCGTGCTATAGAAGAGGTTCGGGGAGGTGCAGACGTGCCCAGAAATCCTGTGGCCGTTTAGATTGCATCTCTATTACTAAATTAAACTCTGTTTAATTAAACTCCGTTTACTTTAGAAGCAAAGAGTCTGCAGGCAGTGCCGCGAGCGCTGTGGCGGTATGAAGTAAGACTGCCTTTTACTGACTCCTGATAATGCCCTGCGGAAGCAAGCTGCAGCAAAAAAGTGGGATGTGAAGGGACTTGCTACAGATAAAACGGCAACATGTATTGCTGATGAGTTTTTCTTCCAGTGCTATGGCCCACAGACAAGTCGGGGATCTACTAAAATTATGTAGGCTCCTAAGGCATCTATGGGTAGTTATATGGGCCAGCGGAGATTGCAGGCTGTATGGATGCGTCTGACCCTTGCAAACGCTGGCAGGTAACAAAATGGGCAGTCCTGACAGCATGGCACTCATGGGTTAGCTGTCTAACTATTTGCTCTGGGCTCTGCAAACATTTTGCATCCTACTCTGTGCTGAGGCAGCTGCATACTTAGTGTTCTCTGAGGGCTACTCCCACATCCTCTACCAGTGCCCTGCCAGCAAAGAGCAGAGCCCCCTCCCTCTTTCCGCAGCTGGTTCACCCTCACCTCTCTTGCCACCTTCTCAGAGCTGGCATCTCTGCTCTCCTCCACAGCAGGATGTGGCTGGGTCGCCCTGGGCTGCCTATCGTATTCAGGCCCGTTTTTCAGCAAGTAAACCCTGGGGAAAAACAAAAACCCACAAAACCAAAACATTGATCAGAAACAAAATTTCCCAGTGACTCGGAAGCAGAAATATTTCTCATGAAAACATACTTTAATTAAAAAAAAAAAAAAAAAAAAGAAAAAGAAACCAAACCAACAAACCCAACCAAACAACCATCTGCAGCTTTTGCTTTCCCTTTTGAAGCAAAGCACCCAGATCTACAGCTCATATCCCAAACTGGAAACACATTTGCATTCGTAAGAGTACTAATAACCAGCTCTCCTTCATTCAGATCATCTAGTTTTAAGCAGTTCTTAACCTGACAGGTGCTTCTCATGACTGGGTTTTCTAGCACCCATTGAGCCCATTCTACCTTTGCTTTATCTCCAGAGCTTCAGAGTGCATTAAGAGGTTCCTTGGCACACCAACAACACTATCCATGTCAGTTATCCTTAATGTGTCTCATTCTACAGGACAACCCATAGATACAGATATAAAAAGTACTTTCAAGATCAACTTGCATTTGCAAACTGTTTTTCAGCCTCTCACCTTATAAAACAGCTTTGTGAATGTAACACAGCAGCCAACAGTCTCCCAGCTGGCAGCTGGTTTCATATGAAAAAAAGGCTCACAATTGCCAAGTGACAGTTTTACACACGCCAAAATTTGAGGGAATATTCTGCATGATTGTGTGTAGCTTCAAGCAGTCCTTTAATGTCCCCACCAGGATGAGCTGGGGATTTCCAGCACCTCAAGCTTGGACATAGAAATGTAGAAATTTTTACCTCTCAAAAATCACTTGTTTACAGGGAAGTTTGGACACGGCCACCTCTATGCCTCTCAATCCTCCTGCCAGCTTCCTTTAGGGGCTCAGAAGGCTCCATTCTTTATTTTCGCCAAATACGTAGTTTACTCTCTAGTCTGCAGAAGAAGGGCAAGACACAGAGGAAAGCTGGCAGCAGCACTGTGTATACTGGCCTTGGTCACCTTTGGTGAGTCAGTTATGAAAGGGTAAGGGCTCCATGACTCCAGGGGCTATTTTCAGAGCTGTCAGTCGGCTGTGGACAATGGAAGCCCATCCTGCTCTCCTTGTTGGGGACCCATCTTTCTCACCTCTCTTGCAATCCATCTGCAGCACTCCAGCATTTTGTTCTCCAGGGTTTTGTGGAAGAAGGTTTTTGGAAGTGAAGTGTATGAAGAAAGAGAGACTCTTTGGAAATGAGGTTAAATGGGAAGGAGTGCCTCCCCTGCTTTGGGGACAGTCTTTCTATCAAACTACATCTCAAAATATGTGTTAATTTGGGATGTGAAGTCTCAGACTTCCATGGTCTATGTCTTCTATTCTCAATGATGTAGAAAACAAATACATAATTAAAGCAATAATTAGATTTGAAGTGAAAGTTCATGTGGTAATCTTCTAAAGACAAAGTTAAGAACAGAATTCCTGAGCATGGAAGTGGATTATGCAATATCAAGGTCTGCAGGAGTAGCTTTGTTTTAAAAACGAAAGACCACAATTACAAGTTCCTGTTCCAGTCCATGTGCTACGCACAGTTTTCCTTTTTGATCCTGGGCTCTCTGAAACAGAATCCTGTGATTCATCTCTATGGCAAAACAACAGGTTTTAAAAGCTTCTAATATGCAAAATTAATACATCAGTGTCAGTCTGGTCCTGAGACACATTTCTCAATGTTTCTGGCTGTACCTACACTATCACAATATCCAGGACCTGGCTCCGGAGACCACTTTCTCTGCCACCATATTTTCTAGCTCTTCAAGTCCCCTCCAGGGCACTCAGATATTGAAGGATTTAGTTTTGGAAGCATAGCCATCCCTCATGTTTTCTGCAAGACCCATATGCTAGAAAGCCCACTCCTGCCAGTTGCAAATGTCTGCCAACACACATAAGGCTGCACAGCATGGCCCACGTTATGTCTAGTCCCTCACCAGCACCTCCACCAACAGCATGTCTTCAGAAACCCAGCACTACCTATAACAGCCTCATTTATAATGCTGGCACCTGTGCAAACCCATAACTCACTTTCATCCCAAAAGCAGCATGGAGCCCCAATATGTCTTCTGTGATCATTAAAGAATGGAAACAGTAGTCACAGGTCCTCAGTTTTCAAATAACTCCCCACAACAGTCACATCTGATGAGAGACTTCAGCTTTAATGTGCCTATTGGGTTATAGGTAGTCTACAGACCAGCACCAGGTGGGAAGGATACCACTGATGCAGTCTGCAGCAAAGCCAAAGCAGCAATGACCACCAGCTGGAGAGGTCAGCCTGATGCAGTGACAAGGCTTGCTGCAGCATTTCACCATGAGACCTTGAGGAGCAGGACTCACCTCCAAGCCAGGAGGAGGAGACAGGACAGACTTCCAAACCCAAACATCTCTCTGGAGATGACAAAAGAAGCATCCAACTTAAACACAGTGGCATTGGTAGATTCTGCCCAAAGATTAGACTAGACTGAAGACTATTCTTTGATGTTCTCTGTTAGGAATATGAAAAAGCACAGATCTAGTAAGTGGCCTTAGGAGCCCCTCATGGCTCAGAACAGCAGGACATGAATGCCACCTCCAGTAAGAGATCCAGACATGTTTTTTGCACCTGACTACCACAACAGCTCATGCACATCCTCTAAACATCCAGGTGGCATGTAGGGTGGCCAAGTACAATGTTCTGGGACATGGGGTCAGGTGTCCTGCCCCTCTAGAGTTGACCCTGCAAGAAGATAAAGAATTTGGAGGTCCCAGAAAAGTAGCACTTGAAGATGACTGAGGACCATAGAGTGTTTTGGGATTGTTTTCCAATGTGCCTTTTGTAGCAAATTCACTTGAGGCACAGGTTGGTCTTTCTTAAACTAAAGGTATCAGAGAGAGATCTAAGAGAGCTAGAAGGAAAGGTTCCTGGGCAGGAATAATGCAGTTAGGAAGAACTTTTTTTTTTTAAAGTATTTTTTTAAAGCACAAAATATATATGGGGAAAATGTTAAACAGTGCAAGAAGCACGAGTCTATGATTCTGACAGAGAACTACAATGCAAAATTTAAATCACTTTCTTAACTTCATTTCACTGATTTCCACCACAGAAGCATATTTAAGCTTAGATTTTCACAATGTTTTTTACAGCTTCCTGATTTACTGAAGGTATTTTGTTTAAGATGCTTCCTTGGCCAAGTTGCCATCCCTAGACCTCGATGAATTCACCACTTACTGCCTTGTTTCAAAGCAGTGCCACATGGCAGGGTGATTCCAGTTATTTGGGGTTTTTTTTAATGTATTTTTTAATATATTTTCTGAATCCTTATTCAACCAGTCCATGGCTTTGGCACAAGGCACCAGTAGTCATACTGACTGCAGGAGATACTGAATTGATGAAGGTTTTCTGTGAGATGTTGCATACATTTAGTACCATGCTTAAGGATCAGTTTTGCTTTTGACCTAGACGTATAACTCTCTTTTGTAGTAAAGAGGTACATGTAGCTTTAATAAGCAGAGTGTAAACATTCTAAAGTTTCTCTAAATTTCTAAGTTTCTACCAAAAAAAAGGTGTCAAATTTTGTCTGAACATGCACAGAAATTCCAAAAACCATCCCCAGGGTGATGTGCAGTTTCTTCAGTGCCTTTAACACAAATTCTTCACTTTTAGACTAAATATGTACCTTTGGGGGAATTCTGACACACTACAATAATTCTTAGTTTGCAGGCAGCTCAATTGCAAGATTAGTCAGGCTCTTTTCATTGTGCATCCAGTCTGAGAAACATACCACACTTTAAAAAGCCACTTTGACTTCTTAAAACTGTTTGTTGGAAATAGAACATAGTGCCTTTTTTTCTAAAAAGTGGAAGAAATATGGCCATATTTGACAAAGCTAGCACAGCCCTCGGGCACTGTGGGATTGCTGGTACTTTCCTTTACCCTCAGTTTCTTGGGGAATGGCAGTGCAAGGGGTTGAAGGTACCTGGCTGGAGTCTGACTGATGTAGCAGAAGTAGTTAAATTACAAAAGGGAAAGAAGTTCTCTGCAACAGTGTGCAGAGGGAGCATGGGCTTGAGCCTGGGAGCAAGGGGGGCAGATACAGGAGCAGACAAGGGCAGTGGTGGGAAGTAAGAGAGAGGGAGGGAATTGTCTAGACAGGGATTCGCAGATTTGAGCTAACAGTGATTCCCAATGAGCCATAAAAGCTGGACATAAAAATGAAAATAATTACTGTATAATACATTAACAGAAACTAGGCAAGTACAGTGTAATGACCCTCATCTGGATAGTCCAAATTATATTTATTCTGTGAGTGGGTGACATATTCTAAATGTATCTCTTCCTTTGCTGGAAAGGGGCAGGTCAGACCAGCATAATTGATGGTTATCTTGCTGAGACAGATGAAAAAATATAATCATTGCAGGTTTATTTAGGCTCTGAGAAAGGTCTGGCAAGTTAAATCACACTGTAGTTTTAAATAAATTACCTTCTTCTGAAAGAGGTCTGTGGAAAGTAGAGAAATCATTCATCACTGTTACTTCAACCTTACGTTTGTCTAATTTCAGGGCATTGCGTGAACTCAAAATGAGTTGGGTGTTTTTATTTGGCTCTAAATTGCTGGGTATAGCATCTCTTCATTATACCTACCTGAGTCAAGCTATTCTGGACTAAATTCTTTTTGCAAATCTGAATATAAACATTTGTTAAAGTATCTCTGAAGAAAATTATTCCTGTTCCTGACTTGCTGCTTGCCTCAGGGCAAAGCAAAGCCAGAATCTCTCTTTTTGCTCCTGGAAGGAGCATGTGTTTCACAGTAGCTCACTACTACATAAAAAATAGTGAGTTCAGGGAGAGGGAAAGTCCCTATGTCATCTTCCCATCTGAATCTTCAAACCACAGGGCTGCAGCAAGGCTCTGTGGGCATTTTTTGTTTCAGTAGAGAAGGGAGAGTGTGCTCAGGTATCCTCAGAACACTTGGGAAGGGCACCCTTGGGGATGGCACAATGTCTCAAAAAATCTCTTCAATCACTTCATAGAGGGCTTGCAAGGGAAGAGGCCTCTGCCCTCTCCAGGGTCATTTTGAACTCTTGTGACTTCTCCAAGAAGAGGCTATACCCTCTGACCCCTCTGAGCTAACACTGCTGTGCACGGGTAGCCAGGGTCTTTCAGGCCACACAGGAGAAGTTTCCATGTCTTGTTTGTGAGGGGCAATGTGACAACACCCATTTTTGGCAGATCACAGACCACCCAGTAGGCTAAACAGCCCAACCTGCCTGTAGTTACCACACACACTGACACCAGTAAACTGAGACAGTCAGATGGATTTCTTTGAGAAATGGGGCTGGCAGCTACCTCTATACAGCGGTTTGGTGTAAACATATGGTGTAAAGCATGGTCAGGAAATGGAGCAATGTCCAAGCCCTCAGCACCCATCTCTGAAGCAAAAGGCAAGGAAAAACTGCAGCAGCCATCCTCCTGCTTTTGAAGGGGTCACTGCTATTGAGTGGAGGACCAGTGTTGACCAGGTATGGGATCCATGGGGCCACAGATCACAAGCGGCAAACAGTCTGTAGCTACTGCCTAGGTGGTAAAGGAAATTATTCAAAATGAATAGCCCTGACTGTAATCCTAATGCTAACTTAATGAGCAAAGGCTCTTTGAGGCAAAAACACAAGCTGTCCTGAGGCTCAGAAACTCATTTAGCAGTGGTTTGATTGCTCATTTTATTAAACACACAATTGCCTAATGTGTGACATTTAATGCTTCTTACAACTCCTTTACCACAAGAGAAAGACCTGCAGCCGTAATATCTTGAGCTTCCTTGCTGGCTTTTTCTGAGGCACTAGATAATTAAGTAGAGTGCATCATGGTGCTCCGAAGCTCAGCACTGCCTCCAGGGAGAATTTGGGGTTCTCAGTCCTAGTTCCACATACCTCAGGCTGTGTGGCCAAGATGTGGGGTTTGCAACCACAGCAGAGGTTGCTCTGAAAGCTGAAGAAGGTTGAAGAATGCACATGGTACAAGAAACCTTCAGTTTCTTATTGACACTTCCCACAAACAGTGTGGGCAATTAATTTCTTTTCTACTCTTTCATATGATAAAGTATATCACATCCTACCTTTGCAGGTGATGCTAGTACAGATATTAGCTTTCTCTTGCTTCAGTTACAGCAAGCCCCTTGCAATTTCCTTCATATATACCATGGGGACAGTGTATGAGCATGAATCAAAGAAAGGGTTAAACAATTTTTTAAAAAGAGACAAAAGAAAACAAAACAAGATATCTAAAAAGTTTTATTCTATAAGATCATGATCAGCTCTTGTTTACCCAAACCAGTTTACTCACACCTACACCAAGCCCACTTGATTTTCCTATAAAGGGCACATACTTAACTCAACCCACAGTGCTTAGAGATCACGTTGTTAACTCTACACTACTTGCTCAGATAGATAGCTTTTAAACAAAGTCCACTTCTGTTTTTTCATGGTGCCAGTGCTGCTGTGATATTACAACCCCTTGAGAAGGGGAACAATAACACACACTATTGTGGCACAAAGAGAGTACACAAATCAATTTCTGCAGCACAGGAGATTAGAGGAGATAAACTGCTTACTCCTGCAGAGGCAAAGCACGTGGCACCAGCAAAGAATTTTGGTTTGCACGTGGAACAGACAGCAGTGCCTGACACCAAAAATCAAGGACTTAAAACCTACACTTCCATCAGAAAATGTTATAGTTTGCCATACAGTGACAATTTATGAGGATTTAAACCATCTGTTTGTTTGTAGCGTGTAGCAGATCTCCCTCAGATCTTCATAAATGTCAAGCCGCTAATAAAAGGTCAGTGTAAAAATCTTACTTTATATGCAGAAAGAATAGTTTGCGAATTCTGTCTCTTCCCTAATGTTCAAGCTTTTTTGAGTATTTGTGGTAGGGAAAAAGTAATCAACATTTGGAAATTTGATTTAAAAGGTAAAATAGGATCTGATCTGGGAAACTCTGAAGGAGGGATTTAAGCACATGTTAATATAATGCATATACTTAGCTAATTTCCTGGCATAAGAGTAACTTCTGTTATGACAGTCTGAAGGATACAGATTGGAAAATGGTAAACAGTTGTGAGTACACAGTTCAGGAGATTTAATACTGGATGGTCATTAGTTACCAGTACAGACTGGGACTGCAAATACTGCATTAATGGAAAATTGATAATAAGAAATCTCAGCAAATCTCATACTCCAGACTAACCCAAAGTAGAAACTTTTGGGGTTATTTTAATGAGATCTATTCATTTGGTAAAAGAATAGAGGAACAATATCTTTGTGTTTAATATCAAAGTATCATTCTTGATCTATAGATGAAACATTCCCAAGTCTCCCAGCAGATCTACACAGACTAAAAAGCCTGTCACATGCATGGATTGGAGCTCTGCTTTCCCTTTCCTTCCCACAGAAACAAAAAAAGTCACTGTTTTATTCCAGGCTGTTACTCCCTTTACCAGTTTGAACTAGCAGGTGCCATGCTAGCGCACAGTATAGAAGATCTCATACGGCTTCTATCAGGTGACTCTCTAAGCCCCAGATACAATGAATGCACACAGACTTCCCACAGCAGAAATCCTGGAGCCTCTAAGCTGGACACTCTATGGTCAGCAGTGTAAATCCTCCTGCGTTTCCCCCTTCTGACGGCCCAAGGTCTGAAGGCCAGGACCCCCCTTGAGAGAGTTGCCACCAGAGCAGTGTCACAGGATGTCTGTGCATTTTTCCTGGCATGACACTGCCTAATGCAGCAATTCATAAAGTGGCAAAAATAAGTTTCTTTGCTGTTATAATTTAGCGCTATCAGGATACTAATATAAACTGCACCAGCAAAAGTACAGAGTCCACGATAAGATACTTTGGTGTGTAGCTGTGACAACAAATTTGTTAAGTAAATGTAACAGCCTGGTCCAAATGCTTCTGTTGATTCTCTTATTGACAAAATATCTGTCATTGCAGGCTAAGGGGTCTGCTAAAGTTATTTGCCCCCAGCAGGCTTTACATATGAACTCCTTTAGGTTTCTTGGCCTCTTTCTGCAGAAAATTCATAATATCTTAGGAAAAAAACCAAACAAACCCACTTTCTGTGGCCTTGAAAAGCAGCGCCAGCAGCAGACTAGGTAGAGATTGCAATAGCAGCCATGATTGGGGCACTGCCACCCAGGAGGACTGGGATCCTGGGGCAGCTGGCCTTGGCCTGCGGACAGCACAGTTTGGGGTGCAGAGCCTTCAGAAATCCATGAGAAGTCTTGTGCAGCACTGATGGTACAGGTGGTTTTGCATTTTAGGAGACATGAGAAGTTAAGTAGTATTGGACTTCATGCACAAAGCACCCATTGGCCCTTTACTGTCTCAGACCTTTTCTACCCTAAAGAAACTGGACGTGAAAATACCTCAGCCTTGAGCCAAACACTGTCAGGACAAACTCTCACAGCTCTCTTTGGCTTTAAATAAAGATACTGATGATGAATTTATTCACCCATGCTCATATTAAGATGCCTTTTCCGATGCTTAAGTCAGTGTGAGTATATTTTTTAACGGTGCATGGTGTTTCTGCAAATGACTTGCTACCTTTATTCTGCCTCTTCTTTTTCTGGAGTTGACCTGAAGTGAGAAGTCAATGCAGGGGGACAATTTTTTGATACCTCTGATGTGGTGATGGGTTGAGACATATAAGTGAGGAGAAAAGCATCTGAGCTAAAACATTGTCCAGATGTTATGACAGTGTCCTCTTAATCTCAGGTACTCATGTGTGCATGCACACACATCCTCAGCAAAGAAACCAGTAATTTGGCTCACAAACTATGACACTATTACTTCATGCAACGTCCTTCAGGATTGAACAGACATATGTTCCCCATATCTTTGTGAGACTACATGGTGCAGTTTGATGTACAGACAATACAATTCTGTCATTATGTCTTAGAAGAGTAGCGAATGAACTTGTCAACCCATTTCAAGTCACATATAGCCATACAGCAGCATGTGGAATGAAATCTTGGTATCTTGAGGCAAAAGGCAAATCTTGGACAGAAGTGAAAAATTAGTCCATGGGAGGGACTGTTTTTTGGCCACAGCCCAAACACCATCTCCTCTGGGGACATCAGCTGCTCTACAAAGCCTGAGAAGAGAATGCAGCATGTGAGGCCTGTGAAAGGTTGAAGAAGAATGCACAGTTCCTCTTCACCTACCATTCCAGCATCATCTCCAATACCTCTGAATGCAGCCTGATGTATTCTTTTTCTTTTCAGAGCTCCTTAGTGAAACATCCAGATTTTGTTTTACTCACCATGAAGACCACAGTCATCACAATCTTCTTTGGTAAGTACACTTGATGTGCTACAACTAGTAGTTCGTGGGTTTGTGTGTTCCTGCCCTGGCTGACCAGTGTCTGCTGGCTTCTTCTCTTCCCTTCGGACTCCATGGCTGATGAAGCTCTCTCTCAAAGGCAGGTGAAGTAAGCCTTGGCACAGCTTCTCAGAAACAGGCTACCCAAATTTCTTGACTTTGGCATAGAAGCAATATTAATTACTTGCAAAGATTTCTAAGTACATGACCAGCTACATGCAGTCCACATCAGATGGCACAACGGGCCCTGAAAAATGTCTGTAATGGAAAGATTCCCTCCAAATAAAAATCATCTGTTTTGGGGTTTTTTTTACATGGGAATATCCTTTTCCAATTTTAATGTGCTCTTGCTCTTTCCCTGAACAAGAAGATGCCAAAGGAAAAAGGATATAAATGTCTCCTATTTTCTTTAGCTTGGCAGTCAGACAGGATCTTATTTTTTGGGAACATGTAGAGACTCCAGCATTTGCATTCAGCTTACATGAACACTCTGGTTGATCAAGCATGATTTCTTAGTGTACATTACTTACATGTCTTCCTTTGATGCAGATCCAGCCACCACACAGCCTAACACTGCTGTATGACTTTAATTGTGATATTCCCAGGCAATATTCCCTTTAGCTTGGATCCTCAAGTCTAGCAGGATAGCTATTCTTAGTTACCTGTGTAGTTTTTCTGTCCTTACTAAGAGATCAAATTATGTCCTCCACATTAAATTATGCCCTAACATTGCATGTAGCTAGGACTTTGCACTTTATTTTTCACTGGTTTGCTCCTTTTTTCCTAACTACAATTTTGCCTTGGTTACACAACTGCACCAGTGACAAAAGGCCCCAGTACTGCATCTCTACACTGTCACCTCAGACACTATGAGACTGATTTTTCTTTTGAGCAGGTTCTGGGAATGATTAAGTCTGCAAACTCTGCAGCAAGTCTAGAGGGAGAAGAACATAAAACAAAGAAAGAAGACTGTTGTTGCATATTCTAGTAAGATTAAATGATGAGAGGATCAGCCAACACATCATAGAGAGTTTCAATTCCCTTTTGAAAGCTCAGAGAAGGGAAAGGTGAATAGGAAAGTCAGGATATTTGTAATGAAGTTATTAATTACCCATAATATAGTGCAAAATAAGTACAGAGAAAGAAGAGTGAAGAATTTTCCTATGTTGTGCACTTATCAAGTAAACCTAACAACGTAAGATGCATCCATATATTGTGTTGTATGTTTTAACATAACAGTTTATGTCTCTTTCACTTTTAAAATCATAATTCTACTTACCAAAAAAATCAGTGCCCTTGCTGGGACAGGATACTGGGACACGCCACACTAGACCCTCCTACAGTCTGTAATGCTGCCTATACCTGCTGCCACCAGTGAATGGAACACCACAACACATGATTACAAGTTAACCTCCCTACCAGGCTGTTAAGAAGGATATTTCTCTCTGTAGCTTCCCAGCTGCTTTGTGCCCAGTGCATATTGTTTCACTGTCATCTCTATCACACTGATTACAAGGAGTTTCCATCACTTGTAGAATTACTGGGGCCTTTCACGGTTTCCTGGACCGCATGAACTCATTGAGTTCATGGTATCTTTTGGTAGTGAGTTTCACAGATGAATGTGTGAACTGATCTTTAATCCCCTTTAAAAAACTGCCTCACAGTAGATGCCATCTTGACTGCTAAGTTAACCAACAGGTAGAAACCTAACTGTGCCTGAAAATATTCCCATTTCATTTTTTCAACCCTTTGATTCTAATTTGGGAAAGCTCATGCATAGGAGTTTGTAGTGATTGATGTTGATAGTCCCCCTTTTTCCTGATACTATGTTTTCTTTGGTTTAGGTGTGTTTCTCACCTGTACACATGCAGCTAAGGAAGCCACAAGGAAGATGAAAAAGGCTAAGCTATGTAAGTGGTCCCAATAGAATTCTTGACTGCTTTGCGGGGGGCATGGCTGACACATAACAAAAAGTGCAAAGTGAGGTTGTATTGGGGAAACTGTTCACAATTGTCTGCAGAGTCAGTGGAAACATGTTACCTAACAGGTTCTTTTACTGAAATCAAATCACTTAGTAAAGTGTGTGCTGTTGAATGTGCATAAAGGGAAAATTGTGTACTTCACTACTAAAATGTGTCTTCATAGGTCATTAGGGACCACTCAAGGATCTAAGCAAGCACAGAGAGACATAAATATGTGAAATGGACCTGCTGTGACACAAAGCATATGTAGCTGATTAGCATGAGGCAAGTGGCGTGTGTTCTGTGCACTAGGATGTATAACTTTCAGCTCTAATGCTGTAAAAGCATCGCTATAAAAGCATCTCTGTCCACAGATTATTTTACTCATCTAGTTGACAAACCAGCCCGCTGTGAGGTTGTGAAATCATGCTTTAACCCCTTGTTGAAAGTAAATTGTACCCAGCAAACGTTTCTAAAAATCAAACAAGATAATGGGCTGTGGCTGCAGCCTGGCATTACAGATGGAACAGAGCTACGTGGGCACAGTGGGAGGTTTGGGAAGCATCCTGCCTTGTGTGCTTGGTCCTTCCCTGTCCTGACTCACAGCCACCCCTTTTCCTAAACCCTCCTTCCCACATGTGAACCATGGCCTGGGTGACTACATTTCTTTTTCTTTCCAGCAAAGTGTCATAAAGGATATTTCCTTCAGAGAAGCAAACACTGAAGGTTAGAAATACCCTGAGGCTGCTTTATTCCATCCTTAGTTACAGCCACATCCCTCGGTATGGGGGGCATTATGTGTTATTTTAGAGATGCAGAACACATATACGTGTCTTGTAACCCAAAAACACTGATACAAAGGTACAAGAGGAGGGCATCCCTGACACTCAGTTACTCATTGTTTCATGACAAGATCACTCAGCTGTGAAAACAATCAGTCTGACTTTATGAAGATTTTGTACTCACAGATGTGCCCCAGATCGATTGCGATGTCAAGGCGGGGAAGATAATCAATCCAGAATTCATTGCAAAATGCCCTCCTGGGTGTCAAGATGTAAAATACCGTGTTTATGGCACAGATATTTATGCTTCCTTTTCCAGTGTGTGCAATGCTGCAATTCACAGGTGAGTGCATATAAATAAGCAAGGGGCTCAGAAAAACCTGTCATTTCGGTGTAGGGAGTTCTCAGCTTTTCAAACCCTTTAAAGCTCCTACTGCTTTGTAGGTTTGATTGCAGACTGCTCTTCTGGTAGAAAACCTGTGAGAAAGACTATGATGCAAGGGATCCAGTCTTAAAAAGTGCTGTGAATCCTGCACAATCCTGCATCCCTGTTCAAACCAGTCATGTTTGAACATGCTTCTCAATCTTTGGAGAAGTATCTTGAGAGCTGCAGATCTCTCATTCATGCATAGCAAACTGCTATTCTACTGTTATTATTCAAGCAGAAGATAGGATAGAGTTGCTGCTACTAATAAAGCTTCAGAAAATATAGGCATATCACTAGGGATGAATACATACAACTCTCATACTTCTGGAATTGGTTTTGGTTCTCCAGATTTTAATTTAACTGTCCTTGACATCAAGAGCTGTCCTGCTACAGAAAAGTCACTGAAGCAAATTTATAACATGAATTTTATGGTGCAAATTCTGCTAAGTTTGATTATCCATGCAAAAATGTGCATAAAATTTTAATGGAGAAAACTTCACCACCAAAACACACCATAACTGTAGGCAGGGTGCAGGGGCAGGATGCATTCAGATGAAAATGCAGTAAGAATTTATAAAGCCTGATTGACAACGTGACTTCATGCAGAGTTATTTGAGCTACTGCAGTGCTTCCAATTCTGTGAAATAGCTGGGATCACAGCTGAATACTTTGGGACTTTGTACATTACCTCTGTGCTGTGCAGTGTGTAGGCTGACGTGCCTGTGTGCATAGGGCTGCCACCTCCTGGTGCCAGCTCTGCTCGCTCAGCCCCTTGTTAGGGGGTGACTGCTAGGTGACTGGCTTTCAAACCACTGATCCTTCCTTCTGATACTAGTGTACAATGGAAATTGTTTGTCTCTGCATGCAGAGCTTGTCCCAAAGGGGAACTACAAAATACTGATAGAGACTGCAATTTCCCCCTCAGCTCAAATGCTGGCTGGCTGTATTGTTGCAGTAAGGGTTTCTAGTTTCCTTGCCAGCTGGGTTTGGGGTGGTTTAACTTATATGCTGCGTTTCTGCAGACAGTAAATTTCCTTTCCTTACAGTTATATTACCAGCAGCTTCTTGTAATCATCAGAGAAAGCTACAGCTCTAACATATTCTTCACCATTGTTTGCTGCCCATTACTTATTTTCCTTCCAGTCCTATTGCCCCTTTCATGCCACAGTCACTTCCTGGTTTGCCTGCTCTACTAATGATGCTGCAGAAGGTTGTATGCACTGAAGGTTTACTGTTTGAAATGCATTTTATGTCACATGTCAAGCATCATTTAATGTGCTTCACACATGGAGCCTGCCAGCTTTTCTACAGCTTCCAGCAATATTGTGTTCAGTTTACTCCAGGCTGAGGTCAGAATCAGTCTGAGTTTACTGCAGGTAATACATAGGGGAACTCACAGAAAATGTTAATTTTTTTAAAAAAAAGAAAAAGTCAAGCAAATGGGAGGTTTGCCTCAGATTTGTATTTCCATCATCACGTGGCTGGCCCCAAAACTCCTCTGTGTACTTCTCCTTGTATCTTCAGTCATTCAATCAAGCTTGCAGGAATTTTAACGAAGGCAGTAGCTTGTTCTTGTGTGCAACTAGGTCAACCTTAAACACAGGACCAGTAGATCAGTGAGAAGAGCAAACATATCCTGACAGCACTTCGTAACAAACTGCTCTTCTCTGTGTGGAGGAAGCACAGATATTCCTTAGCAGCAGACTTAGTAGTAGTGTCACAGCTCCTCTACAGCCCCTGGTTTAAAGGTAAAAGTGAACGCTTCATACCTCTCGCTTTGTTTAACAGTTTCTAAGTTTTTTGGGCGGAATTTCTGCCTTCAGACACCATGTTTTCCCGTTGCAGTGGTATAATCGACAACGCAGGTGGGAGGATCCTTGTCCAGAAGGTCGCTGGCCACTCTGGTTACAGAGGGAGCTTCTCCAATGGGGTCCGGTCCCTGTCCCTGCCGCGCTGGAGGGAGTCCTTCCTCGTGTCAGGTACCATGGTGGAGTACCAGAGCTGCCTGCTCTCCCCAGCTGCTCCCCACTGCCCAACCAGCCAGGCAACAGCAGGCAGAGGGGGCAGCAGCCTTCTTTAGAGACCTGTTTAGTCACCACAGGTCCATCCCACCCAGCTTTAGCATCAGTAACACATTTGAGACAGTTTTTATTATGGGCTTCCTATATAGCCTGCAAAGAGACTTATACCCTGCCAGCAGTGTGCTCGGTTCAGCATAGTGTGGGTCTGAGCCCACTGCAGGAGTGACAGGCAGTCTGAAGGCATCTTCATTCCTGCTACTGATGCATAAAATCAGAGCCTTGGTACTGACAGGGAGGTCTTCCTATTTGCACTTGCTCTCCACCCTGGTAAGTACTGCTGCTAAGGGAACTAAAGGGCCTTTTGGCTATTTGAAGCATCCTCTGCCTGCTCCTGACTTCCCACCTTCTAAAGTGGCTTTTGACTTTTGTCAATGCCTCTCAAGTCACATATAGCCATACTGTGTTTATGCAAACCCTGTATTAATTAATTCAATTGGTGCATCCCAAGTATGTTGCGAATTCTCCCCATCTCTGTTAGCCAAACAGTTTTGATATCAGTGCAGGGAAATCCATGTTAATTTAATGTTCATTCATTTCTTGCCCCCATATTATATACAGCAGCTTACTTGCATTCACTGACAAAACTCACAGATTTTTTTTGCACCAGCTTTATATTATCTTCAACCTACCTGCACTCATTCCACCTGTGTGAAAGGAGGGTCTCATTTACGTTGTTTTACATACAATTTCTAAATCTAACTTCCTGCTGCATCCATGTAGGGTCTCAGTTCTTGTTGGTCTACACTTAGGTTTAGGACAGGTATGACCGATTGATATTAGTTAACTACATCATTCCTGGAAAAATCAACACCTCAAGCGACTGTACATCCACCAAAAGGAAAGAAATGTTCTTTTCATGTGAAAATGTGTGGACAGCAAAGGAGGCTTCAGAAACTGACCAAAATGGACTGTCATCTGGAGTTTGCATTAATATGTTTGGATGCATTATTTACAGCATTCTGCTATGGGTACACCACATTATGAGGAGGATTTATTTTGGATAAGTAGGAATTTCCTGGAATAGCTGAATTGCTACTTGTACTTATTGCTGGTTTTTCCCTGACAAACAGCACATTGTAATTCTGGTACATAAATGGGAAATGAGCCTTTTTTACCTCAGCAGCTGCTCAGTTGTTATCCCATAAAACTGTAGGAATTTTTGATTTATAGTAACAAATCTTTATTCTTAATTAATGAGACACTGTATAAGAAGATACAAGAGAAAGTTACAAGCACATGTAAGAGGAGGTGATAAGAAATCTGGGTATGCATAGGCATGATGGGGTCTGTCCCTCATGCGTTTGATTTTACACATGCTGAGTGCTCTCACTGATGTCAGTGGAACTACCTAGTTTATAAACTAGCTCAAGCAGAAATCTAACATAATACACCACGTAACATATATAATATCATATTTCATATAAAAATAGGAAGAATACTCTCACTATACCTACTGAAAATGTAGGGATTCTAGAATTTTAGTGAGAAATTTAAAAGACTACAACCCCAGGAAAGCTATGTCATTCATCTGAGCAGCCTGAGGCTGCATGCAGATAGATCTCACTCACAAAAAGAGACGAGTGGGGTTTGGGTTGTTTGGGGTTTTTTCCACAATTTTACAATTATTAGTCATAAAAAGACAGAGTTGCTTAAGGCATTCCCCAGTAAAAACAAAAAGTCACCTAAGGCATTATTTTCGGGACAGCTTTAGAGCTTGAACTGAGTCCCCTATTCTCCAGCCAAATTCCTTTTAAAAGGCCAGGCCTGTGTGCGATACTGCACCCTGGTAATGTGTCAAGAGTTTATTCCTAGTTAGAATATTGTCTCCAAGAGTTTGTGATGTTTAAATTGTGAATGAGCATCCACACAAAAGAGCACAGAAGAGGAATCCTCGGGTGACGAAGTGGCGTGATTTAGGGGCATTAGGGAAGGAGGTCTGTCCTCTGGGATTAAAGCAGCCAGCACACCAGGAGGTATGCAAATGCCCTGGTATTCACTTTCAAGCACTAAAATGCTTCGGCGCTCAGTTGAATGACTCCATTCACTTTAGTGGGAGTTTTGCAGCTAGTGGTTTAGGAAAACAGAGTCCTAGAAGTCTGAGTGTGTTAGTCACAAATAAGCATGAGAGGGTGAGCAGCCACCACTCCGTTGCTTGTACTTCAATGGCCAGAAGCTGAGGTTTTCAGCCCACATGTAAACCCATTTTTAAGTACAACCTAGATGTAACTTCTTCCAGACAGTGAAAAAGACATATTACCATTGCCCCAGAGAGCAGGGCCACATTCAGGCCAGGCCTCAGGCCTACTTCATGGTCACAGATGGGATGCAAGCTGCTGTTGATTGAAAACCCCGGAGTCCAGGAGCAGCCAGCCTCCCCACACTAGTTAGCTTATTTGCACAGCAGTGGGCTTCAGGTTTGCATTAGAAATCAGATTAGCACAGAAATACTTTAAATAAAGATCAGATTATTACGCTAGTGCTGCATCCATGCATCAGCCACTCTTACCTGACAACTCTGCCTCTGTTGGGGATAAAGAAATGTATCTAGAAATCATCTGCAATCCTATACCTTTCCATCTTTCTACCAAATTGGCAGAAGAGCTCCCTAGTCCTGCTTAGCTCCTGATCCCAGTTTTAGCTCCAGGAAAAGCGGATGTGAAAACCTGCTGCCCTTCGCTTAAGCCAGCTTCTGAGAGAGGCCTAATGGCCAGAAGGAAGCTCTTTCCAGCTTATCCTTCCATGCTAACTGGCCTGCTCTGGTCTTTGGTGAATCTGTGTTGACTTCAGTGGAGCTGCTCTCATTTTATACCACTGTAAATGAGAAATGGAACAGCTCTTTACATCGTTGCCTCTGCTATATACATCTTCCCAAAGAATCCACCAAGTAACCAAGGGATTAAAGGAAAGCAAACCTAGCATCACCGTCACAGCTCAGGTTCTGCAGGAGGTGGAGGTAGGTCTCATCTGAGGTGGTCCAGATGTATGACACAGCACAGCATCTTGTAGAGACAGTCACCACAGTCTGGAAATTCTACATCCACCAATTCCTAGAGTCCAGAGCTGTCTTCCCTATACTGCAACGCTTTTGGTTCCATCATATGTGGGAATATAAAAACTGCCCCAAGAGATGAAATTGCATGTCTACATGTACCAATAGAGATGGCATCTGCTGCAGCACTAAAAAAGATTTGTGGTTTAAAGCTTAACTGGGAAATGTGCCTCATTGTTTTAAGACAGGACCCTCATTTTACATATAAATATAGGCACCGTATGTTCCCACACACAGCCTTCTCTTACTGTTATTACTGCTAAAGACTATTGCCAGAAACGGCATCTTGCAAAAGTCAAGTCAGAGAAGAATGCTGTGTGCGTGATGAAATGAATCCCACATCAAACATGCTTTCTAAAGTCAATTGTATAGTCGGGCTCTGGAAAAGGTTGCCCAGGGAAGCCATGGGCTTAAGTACAGGTTATACAGATGCCCTTCAGGAATGGCCCCCTTAAGCTTAACACCATTTGAGAACAAAGGAATAAACTGACTGATCTCTTCAAATCTTTTCCAGGACTGTGTTTTCATGCTTTCTAACCCTTTTTTTTATGATGCTGGATTTAGGCACTGGCATTTTTAGTGACATGGTTTTGAAATTCTGCCATCAGAAAGAAAAATGAGTTGAGCAGTAAAGAAGTGGGGTCTGATTCTGAACATGTATGTTAGATGAGAATTTTATTGCAAGAAAACTTAGAATATTTTGTGATGCTTTCTAATTGTTGGGTTTTGTTGTTTTTTTTTTTTTTTAAGAGGGCAAGCCAAGAAAAGGTGTGACATATCCATCAACTCTTGAATATTCCTCTTCAAAAAGCACAGCTGTTAAATCAGGCAAGTAATTGTGACTGACTTTCCCTTACATCCATTCACAACTATCTGTTGCAGCTTCTCAGTTGTGTAATGCAAAGATATAACTATTCAGAGTAAGAAGATCATGCATCCCTTAGCATCTCATCCAAATCCCTCATGGTATTTTTTTATGTTAAGCATATGGAAATTATCCCAGACAATTTCTATTTTTTGGTCACACCGTATTTCAGAGACTTCTGTTTCCAAGTACTTTCCCCCTTGCTTTAAATCTGTTAGTGAGTATGATGTTGTACTGATCATTTGAAAGCATCTGAGGTTATACATGTTGACTTTCTCTAATCTTATTAATGTTATCTCTTGAGATATAGTTCTGAGAGTATAATAATAAAAAATAATTATATAATACTAATGACACAGATGGCAATGCACAGCAGCTTTAGCTAAGGACGGTACGACAAGGAACTACTCTGCATAACCATTTTAGTCACCGTCCTACACTGTAAGACTCATTTTAAATAATTTAGTTGTTTTCAGAGGTCTTTGATCAAGTCTCACACCAGGTGGTAGCTGATATTCAAGAGCACATGAAGTGCCTCCATCACTGAAATGACACTTGTTTGTGCCCCCTGTAATAACCGTTTAAAGTTCAGACTATTCCCATGGGGGTGTGAATGAAAACAAAACGAATGTCTTGCATTGCTACACACTTCCCTAACATAGCTCTTTGGCTCATTGCTGAGCCTGAGCCTCCCTGAGCTTATCCAGTGAGCTGTGGTGTAGCAAAACGTGCCTTATCTTCTTCATGAACTCGAACGCCTGTCAGTGGGTGCATCCGTTCAAGGCCTCACAGAGGTTACTTAGAGTCCTTAGAGTCCTTCTCCTGTACATTATTGTTTGCTCCTTGGAAGCAAGGTACAGAGCTTTTTCCTCATCTTTAGGCTTTTACTTGCACAAAGGCAAATCTGAAAGCTGTAGTTGTTCAGGCTGAATATGCATCACTCAAAGCCATGCCCTTAGTTTGCAATACCTTTGCAATCAGTAGGTACAAATTTGATCATATCTTGATTTTGTACACAGAAATTACTGGTCCAAATACTATGAACTGCTAGAAGGGAGGCAATACCTCAGAAACCTTGGCTTTTTCTATTAAACATTTACTAAAGCCACATTTCATCATTCCTAAATATATCCAACACTTTAAGTATCAGCCCAAGCATCTCAGACTAGACTAGGGACAATCACAGCCAGAGTAGAGGTCAGCAGGCTGAAAGCAATCATTTCTTCCACCACTGCTAAACCCACATTACGTGAGAATCAGCACAGAAACAAGGAGCATCATCAAGTCACAGCTCAGCCATGCAAACAAAATATCAAGAACATGTTTCTCCAGCAAACCAAAGACTCAAGCAGCTTCCTTCACTTTGTTCTTGAATCAAACAGTGTGAATGGAAATGTTAGCATCCTAGCAACAGAGACTGTGCATTCAAGCAGAGAAAACCCAGAATGATCAAAGGCACAAACAATCACTGTTACATGAAATCCAGTGCTTGCCACTGCCTTGCTTTGCCCAGCCCTGTGCCATAGGTAGTAAAGAAATCTGATGGTCACAGTCCATCTTCCCAAGCCCTGCTTGTCCCTGTCAGCACTCCTTAGCCCTTCCACCTAAGCCCAGTCATCTCAGCTGTTAGAAACAGCTTTTTCTTATGATAAAGATCTCTGGTGCCAGGGCCATTTCGTGATAGAGGATTTCCTACTTCTTTTATAATTTTCAAAAAGCTACCATTTTCCTATGATTTAAATTACAGAGACCACATTGTTCACTTGGATACTTACACCAATTGTCAGTAGGACACAAAGGCAGTCCTTTGAGGATTACTCTCACTTGCTGCCAGATTAGCAAAAAGACCTCATTAGCTGTCAGAGATGCAATTTTGGTCCTCATCCGAGGGACATCAGAGATTCAGAGTGCCTGAGATTTCTTTAAAAGCTGCTAGTGGTTACAGTGCTTCCCAAATGGTGGGCACAGCAAGAAAAAACCTTCCCAAAATTGTAACTATTCACAGCTGGTAAAAACAATAAAAAAATGCTGTTTTAAAGAACAACACAAATTTTTATGAAACCATTATGAAACCATTATCCCTGGGTTAATTTCCTTGATAGGAAAAAGCCGCCAAAATAACTAGAGAAGAGAAAAAAAAAGGAAGATCAAAATGCTCCAGTACTCAGTCAGACATAGAAACAGAGGCAGATTCTTTTGCAGGGTAGCAGTAAATGAACTACAATAAATTTTCCAAGTACTTTGATGACTTTGGGTCTTAGAAGAAGAAAAAAGGACAAAAAAAATCTCCCTTTTCCTTCTAAGCCAGCCTGTGGCACTTGGGATTTGGCCTCATGATGATGTGACAGTGTCAGGCAAGAAAGAACTAGATCTGAACGTGAATTAGTGACTGAAATACTGCATGATAACTTGTGCTCCCCAAACGCCCTACACATACTGTGACCCTGATTCTGAGGACATGCTGCTACTCAGAAGAAAAATCAACATGATGCATTATTCTCATGAGTACTGGTTTATTACGGATAAAACCCTGTATTTATTGCTCACTTCAGAAATTCTATTGATATTGGCAGGAAGTTTTGGGTAATAAAAATGCCTAAATTAAGCTCCAGAAGTAGGGGTTGGCTACCCTCTAGAGGCACTCAGCCACCACTTTTCCTTTCTTTTCTGGTTGGACTGACTGACATACCTCGTGCCAGGTGATGGGATGCCTTCCATGGGGACTGATAATCTCTAAACACGAGAGCAAAAAGTATTTTCTGTCAGAGCTGCCTTTTCTAACGTACTTCATTTTGTTTCAGAGCCTAAAAAGCCAGAGCAAGACCTTAAAGCTATGAAGAGTGCAGATACCACTAACACATCAGGAAAAGCACCAGAACAAGGTATGTGTTGGGGATCTTGGTGTTCTTTCACAGTATCTGTCCCCGTTTAAACTGCCTGCAGGTGCTTATGGAAAACAGTTTGACGCTGGTAACACATACAGTTTTATCTCCCTCATTCAACCTCCTCTCTGCAGCTTCTTTCCGACCAAACCAGTGCCATTACATGAGCACCTGCAGTGGTGTTTGGAAGGCATGTACCAATTCAGAGAAGAGAGGGCACCCTCGCAGTTTAATTTCTGCCTGTGCTTTGGTGTCGTGAACTTCAGAAGCCTGCAATAAGGCTCTCAGCAACTTCCTATGCAGGCCACATGCTCTGTGAAGATCTGTGAGGGAGATGGGCACCCTGCCCACAGGAGCACTGGGAACAGCCCTTCTCTTGTGTTAAAGGCTCTACCAGAAACCCAGCCAACAAGCACCAAAGCAACATCATTTCTGCAAACCCTTTGAAGATACTGTGAGGGAGATGGGCAGTCTGCCCACAGCAGCACTGGGAACAGCTAACTCTGTGAAGCCCTTCTCTTGTGTTAAATGCTCCACCAGAAACCCAGCCAAAAAGCACCAAAGCAACATCTTTGCTCTGCTCTTACTGTGCTGCTTCCTTGGGTTTTCTGCTAATCCTGTTAGCTCCTATCTTCCTTGCTCCTTGCAGCCTGGGGTGTAAAGCCCTGTTGCTTGGTCCCTACTCCAGCAGCACCAGATCGCATGGAAGACTCATTGTGCCCTCTGTCTTCTTTCTTTTAGAGCAGCAGTGTGGAGCAGGACACTGCTCAGCCCAAAGAGAGTCATTCATACTGATTTTTTCAGCTGAGTTGTTTTGTTTTTCTTCTGAGGTCCCTTTCAGCATTATCCCATTAAAACTGTCTGAGATCTGAGTTTTTCCCTGCCTAGCATTAGGTGGCAATTAATCCACCAGACAGTTTCATGGTGATGCTTTGCAAAAGAAGAACATCCAGCAATAAAACACAAGCTTGTGCTGTGCAGCAATGAATAGACTGCACACCATTCCCTTTCAGTGTACACAGTGTGTCAGGTCATCCCCACGGCTATGGGCAGGAGGGAGGAGAGGAATAAGACTGAGGTGAACACGGAACATACAGATGGAGAAGATAATGGTGAAGGATCTTTTTTGAGATGATGACTTGAAAGAACTGTAAGCATTTTAACAATTCATATAAGAATATTTAGGATGCAGATTTTGCAACTAGGATTGTCTCTGCTCTCACAACAGATGATACATTTTAAAAGTAGTAGCAACTGTGAGATGAGTCAAAGTTAGATGAAATTGGCATCTCCCAGGTGGTGCGCTCCCCCGCTCTCCTCACCCAAAGCCCTAACACTCCCTGCTCTGGATCTGACCCACTCCCTGAATCACCCTTACCTAAAAATCGTGTTTCTGCCAAAAGCATTTCAGTTCTGTGGTGGGCAATGCATATTTTATTCTGGTCTATGACTCAGAATGGCCATCTTTTATTGCCAGATGTCAGCAGATTTCCATTTAGATGGACTTTCTAACTGCTTAATTATGCTGAGAAAAGATGATGGCAAAACAGAAACTGCAACTGGCTGGTTGAACCGTTTCATAGCTCTGAGACATCTGTCAGGTTGATTGGTGTTCCAGGCCAAAGAAGAAAAGTGTAGGGAGATCACTAAGGCTGCAACAAGCTGTTGTCAGCACCCTCCAGAGAGTGGTGTAATATAGCGTCACACAGGCACCCGTGCTACACATCCACACAGCAACAAAGGCACTAATGGCTCTACAGATGAGGATGCTTGCAGATATCTGAGAAGAACACCAGTGTCTGGGTTGCCTTAAATAGTGAGCATGGTTAATGATGCTTCCATGTATGTCACACATCCATCGATTTTCCTACAGGGGACACAGTCCACAAAGAATACCAAACATCTCCTGTGCCGACACCAGCTACACAAATGGCCACCACAACCCCAGCACCAACAACCACAACAATGGATCCTTCTACCACAACGCCAAAGCCAACCACAACACCTGCAACAACCAGAACCACAACAGTTGCAGCTGCAGCCAAGACTAGACCGGGACTGCATAGGGTCAGAGATATAGGTCAGTAGCAAGCATGTTTGCATCGCTTTCCTCCTGACCTACAGCTTCCCTAAAATTTAAAGGATAACACATGCAGCTGAATATGCCATGGTTTAGAGGATCACGAATTCAGTAATTCAATGTAGAAATATTTGGAGTGGATATAAAAAATATTTCCAGATGGGCTGGAGTTGTGTCTTTGAGATACATACAAAATTACTGTGTCTCACATAAACACAAGCAAGTGTAGATTTGCTGATATGAGAGTTCATCTGCAGTAAAATTATGGCTAGTCTTTATCTTTACATAAAATATATTGGCCTATAAGCTCTTCATCCTCAAATGCTGTCATGATTTTCAGGTATAGGGGTCAACAGAGAGTTCTTTGATTCACATGTCTGGACTGAGAGTTCAACAAATAGGTCAACTCATTTTAGAATTAACTTTGTGGTAACTTTCAATGAATGAAAGTTTTAATATTTTTTTTGTAACAGCCTTTGGATTATAAAGATTAAAACACTGTGAAGGAATTCTTATATGATTTTTAAACACCAGGTTTTCCTTAATCTTTCCTTCTCCATTCATTCTTATTCATTAACATTGGGGGTTTTTTTTCAATAGCTGAAAATTAAAATCTCTTATTTTTAGGTTCTAGCAGTGTCCACCCAGCATACTCATCTGTGGTAGCTGCAGCATCAAGTAAGTATGGTGAAGTAAGTATGCCACAAGACATGCAGTACAGCGTATTCTAAGGCAGCAATGAGTCAATAACCTTTCAAGCCTCACCAGACTCAGCGACTGAATCCAAGTCTGGATTTAAACAGAAAAATAGATGCTTGGCCTAGATGCTTGGTCTGAATGTCAGAGATGCTAATTGTCTACAGCCCTGGGGAAGCCTTTCTAGTGAATATCTGAGTTTCAGCCTTGACAAATGCTGGGTTTTGCAACACTTGAGACAAGCCTTTTGCTGTTTGAATCATGTTTTCCTATTGCTTGTTTCTTATGTTCTCAAAGGGAGACTTGATTGAGTTGTAAGATAAATCATGCAAAGTGCTGCATAGCTGTCTAAATTTAGGGCTGAGAGCTCAGAAATGCCGACTTATGTTAAACCAATGCTCTTTCAAAAACCTCAGGCTGTGGTTCTGAGCCTGGCATAAATGTGATGTTATTCCTGGCATACCACTTGTGTTATTGACAGCAGAGCTGTGGCTGCTCAGGGCTCTGCATCTCAATCCAGAAGCCTGCTCCCATTTCAGCTCCCAGCCTGCAATGCAAGTATTCCCCAAGCACAAACACAAGCTAGGTGAAAAATGGATTGAGAGCAGCCCTGCGGACAAATACTTGGGGGTGTTGTTTAACGAGAAGCTCAACATGATCCAGCAGAGTGTACTTGCAGCTCAGAAAGCCAACTGTTTGCTGGGCTGCATCAAAAGGAATGTAACCAGCAGGTCAAGGGAGGTGATCCTGCCCTTCTACTCTGCTCTCATTAGCCCCCAACTTGAGTTCAGCTCTGGGGCCCCCAACTTAAGAAGGACATGCATCTGCTGGAGCGAGCCCAAAGGAGGGCAACAAAGATTGTCAGAGGGCTGAAGCACCTCTACTATGAAGACAGGCTGAGAGGGCTGGGGTTGTTCAGCCTGGAGAAGAGAAGGCTGTGGGGAGGTATTATATTAGCCTTCTAGTACCTAAAGGGGCCTACAAGAAATGTGGAGAGGGACTTTTTATAAGGGCATATAGGGATAGGACAAGGGTGAATCGCTTTAAACTGAAAGAGGGAGATTTAGATTAGCTATTAGTAAAAGATTATTTATGATGAGGGTGGTGAGGCACTGGCACAGGTTGCCCAGAGAAT